>JACEEZ010021590.1:246312-271347 GCA_016584305.1 Chionoecetes opilio
GTGGAGTTTTGTGGTAGGGTTACAAGTGACAAAAGGAAGCGCTTCTGTTTCCCAGGAGCAAGACTCGACGATATCACTGCAGCCTGCGATGACGTCACCAAGAACACTAACGATAACACTCTATGTCATTCATGCAGGAACCAACGACGTGTACAGTAGCGGATCTGAAGAAATACTGGACAAGAACAGGAAGTTGATCCGGAAACTTAAGACTAAAACTAATCATATCATTATTTCAGGAATTCTCCCCAGACTAGGAGTAGGCCGACGCTTTTACGATAAAGCGTTCAGCGCAAATAACCGGCTAAGGTCTCTTTGTGCACAGGAGAATGTAGACTTCGCAAACTTCTGGGATAATTTCTACGAGGATCCCATCCTGTTTGGGGATGACGGACTCCACCTCAGCCCCGTTGGTCATGCAAGATTAGGACGTCTGCTAAATGACAAAGTTTCTTCTTACAGGTCAAAAAACGACGAGCGGACGGCAGTAGCAGCATCACCTTTGGAGGGAGTAGGCAGTCAGACAGCTGCCGCCATGGTGAAATACTCCCGGGGAGGTACTTACGGGAGTTGAGGGGGTGCTGCAGATTTATCATTGAAATCTCCCGTGTCCTCTCTTTCCATATCCCTTAGTGTCTCAGATACACAAGAGAGTAGCTGCAGCCTGCACTCTAAAGACAATTCCTCTTACTACTCACATTACACTACATGCACTTACATCCCTACACTATCTTCACTCAAATTTTATTATGCCCATTAATCGCCCTGCCTCGGAGTCCCTAACTGGGGAGGTGACCAGAAATATCCCCAGGTCGGACAGTCTTCAAGATGTCGACCCGAGGCGTCTTGATACTTCTTCTAACCTTCTCTCCTTAAATTTCTGCAACATTCGCGGCCTTAGACCTAACTTTCTCTCTGTCGAACACCATCTCTCCTCCTCTAAACCTCATCTTCTTTTCTTCACCGAAACTCAGTTGTCTGTGAGCACTGACAGCAGACCTTTTTCTGTCTCCTCTTACTGTCTCTATTCTAATTTTAAATCCAAAGCTGGCTGTTGCGTATATGTGCGCAATGACAGCACTTGCTCTCGTGCCCACGCCCTTGAATCTTCTGAATTTTCTACCATCTGGCTTCGACTTCAATGTCACTCTCTTACTAAATTTATCTGTGCTGTATATCTCTCACCTCATACTCACCTCACCTATATATCCTCTGACTATGTAAAATTCTTCGACTATTTAACATCAAGAGTGGAGCACATCTCATCTCATATTCCTTTAGCTGAAATTTCCATTCTTGGGGACTTCAATGTTCACCACCAGCTTTGGCTATCATCTTCTTTCACTGACCAACCTGGTGAACAAGCCTACAACTTTTCTATCCTCCAAGACCTAGAGCAGCTGGTGCAGCACCCTACCCGTATTCCTGACCGCCTTGGAGACACGCCCAACATTCTTGATCTTTTCCTAACTACTAACCCTTCTGCTTACTCCGTGAAACTATTCTCTCCGTTGGGTTCCTCCGATCACAATCTTATTTCTGTAACCTGTCCTATCGCTCCGGTACCGTCTCGGGACCCACCTAAGCGGAGGTGCTTCTGGCACTTCAACTCAGCTAAGTGGGAAGACCTAAGGCAGTACTACTCTGATTTTCCATGGAATGATTACTGCTTCCATGTCAAAGACCCATCTCTTTGTGCAGAGCGCATAACTGAGGTCATAGTCTCTGGCATGGAGGCGTACAATTTAGGGTGGAGTGAAAACACATGATTTTTTTTTTTTCATAGAACTTGAATCGGCGATGGTGTATTTTTGTGCATGGTAATGAGATAAACCTATTGTTAAAATATTAACTTTCTACGTCGATTTTTAGAAGTGTCACCATCAACTTGTTTTTTAATATTAGATACAACATTTTTGCCATTAGAGAAAGTTATGTGTGCAGCTTTCAGCTAGAGTGAACTTTAATTATTTAAGGCCTTTGGCCTATTTTGAGTTTGAAACAAACATGCATAATTATATTTGCATAAATACATAATTTATAGTCCACTCTACCCAGGTCCACCACGAGGAGGTAAGCTGCATGGACCCACACCATGCCCATCCCATCCTCCTATCCAGTAGGCATTTGTTTTCTTAGGATTTGTAGTCTTTTTTTGTGTTATATGTGGGCATTAGTTGTCTTGATTCAATCTGTACTTTAACATACCCATCTCTTTTTTTGTTTCCAATCACATGTTTTGAAGCCTTGGTCATAAGATTGATGTGACGCTCCACGGCTTGAGTGTGACATGGATATTTTGGTGGCGAGGCAACATTTGTCACGAATGTTTCAAACAATACACTCTCACACATTCTTTTGGTTAAAGGTGGTTCATACACCATTTTCCAATCAATCATTGAAATATAGTCTCTTGCCTCAAAATGTAGTTCTGGTACTTGGAAGGTGCGTTTCTTTGGGGGTTCTTCCTGCCTGGCTCTCATGATCCTCCTACATGCCAGTTCTCGAATATGTGGCGCCTTGTCATAAAGCATTCCTGCTAGCAAATTCTCACTGTGTGCAAAATAGGCATTTCTCTGAATTACTGCATGTATCATTTTCCGCTCATTGTCTTGCAGTTCTTTAGTTAGTTCAATCATCTTGAAAATGTGCTGTGGACCACTGTGAAAATGAGGATTTGACTTAATGGTAAACCATATTGGTGCATATATCATAACAATAAACTCTGTTATCCTAGCAAGACTCTCTGATGGATGAGCTGTAGATATATATATATAGCCTGCATACTCGATTTGCCATTGTTAGCCATCTAGAATGGCAGAGTTTTCCTGGCTGCCTAGCTTCCAGACTAGTACTGCAATGACCATCTCTGATCGCCAAACAAATTTCATACATGTATTTCTGGTCATCACTGAGATCCTTAACAATGTCATCGTCCAGTTGTGGCATAGCAGATCTTATTTGATGAAAATTTGCAATTGGTTTATTTTGACAGTGGGGAAGCTCTTTTCCAATTGGTCCCGTAAATGATCTTGGTCCATGAGTTACTCCATCTAGTTCTTGAAAGAAGTGTCTCAGTGACAGTTCATTGCAGTGCAAAAGACACACAAACCAATGTAATGCATGTCCTACATGATCCTCCAAAATTTTAATTGTTCCATTTCTCCAGCCGGTGTTGACGTTTGTGCCATCACATCCCACAGCTAGAAGTTTCCCAGGGTCAATTTTGTAGTCACTCAAAAACATTTGAATTGATGCAGCTACTGATTTGGCTGTTCCATCTTTGGACATTCACATGCCCTAAAAATATTTGTCCTGGTTCTGCAAGGATAACAATATGTTCCTCTGTAACAGTCTTTCTGTGATAAACACCATCCTTCAATTTATCTTGCGTAATCGTCAAATCTTTTCTACCATCAAAATATAGAGATGTAACCTCGTCTTGTTTTCCACTTTCAGCCATTGCTTCAGAACGACGTTGGGATCTAGCTCGTCTCAGTTTGTTCCTGTCGATAACGTTGGTACTGTCAGTGCTGCTTATGAGGCCCATATCTTGTAGGGTAGCAGTTGCTACTGCTGCAGCTGCCCTATCAGACAAGCTGTATCTGTCACACTCTCTAGCAACAGTTCTCAAAGGAGTTCGCATTTGTGTTGACTTTGTTGGGTTAGGTTTCAATCCTGGGTTATCATAATCCATGTCCACTGACTCTTCACTGCCAGAGTCAAGCATGTCTTCTATTTCAGTTGATTGAAACTTCCTTTTCTTGGAGTTTTCATACACCTCTACTTTTGTCTTAAGCTTCTGCTCTCTGTCTTGCTTCCTCTGTAATTTGGCTGTCTCTGCCTTATCCAGTGTAGATATATACATTTTCCGTTGCTTTCGCTGGTCTTTCAGGAACTCTCGCTCTGTCTTGGGAATTCAGATTTCTTGTGGACAAAGGCAATGTTCTACATCTACACACTGGCAACTTGCTATGTCAAACAATTTAAGACTTGAATCAGCAAATCTCTGTATCTTTGCTTTTGTTGATTCTTTATCCATTCGATTCTTTGGAATCTTTAAGATTTGGTTTCTATATGCACTATGGTATCTGGCGATTTTGTCTGTTACTGACTTCAAGTTATATGTTGGGATAGATGCTGAATTCCAAATACTAATCACCACTTGAGCTACTCTTCCTGAAACAATCTGCACATCTGGTTCTTTTTCACATTTCCGTTCCTCTTTGATATTCTTTGTTTCATAAAAGTAATGTCTCATAATGTCCTTATAAGTGGGTAAACAGTTATGTTTGAGTCTTTCAGGTTGTCCAAATACAATATGTTCACTGTCACTTCTAGTAACATGCTTCACTTTCAAGTTCTTCGCCATCATATTGCTAATTTCTCGTGCTTTGGTCTGTAGAGATAGATAGATATTAGTTCTGTATATTCATATAATGTAAATTGTGAAAATATAGTAAAGTATTGCAAGAACAATTAACAGAAAACTCAACTAAAAAGATGTAGAAAACATAGCCTGCTCAGAATAGTGTCCTAACGTACAAAGCGTACATGCACAAAACATTGCTAAACTTTGATGGCTTGGTGACACGTCTTTACATTCAAATATAAATTTTAAAATTTGCATGTGAAGTGTGTGTCAACAGAAGCAAAAAACCTATGCCTCGCCATTTAAAAATTCAAAAGATGGAAATTTGGATCCACCCTAGCGTACATTCCACATACTTTCTCTAATCCTAAAGCCCGTCAACCTTGGTTTAACTCTGCTTGTTCTCATGCTGTCCGAGATAGAGAGGTGGCTCACAAACGGTACCGTAAGCATCCATCTCCTGAAACTCATGACCTTTATATTTCTGCCCGTAACCATGCCAAATCTTTACTTCAGCTTACCAAAAACTCTTTCATTCATAGAAAATGTCAAAATCTTTCTGAATCAAATTCCTCTCGTGACTTCTGGCATCTAGCTAATAACATCTCTAACAATTTTTCTTCTGCATCTTTCCCTCCTATGCTTCACCCAGATGGCTCCACAGCTGTCTCATCTACTTCTAAAGCTGAACTCTTTGCTCAAACATTGGCTAAAATTTCCACTCTGGCTGATGAAGGGCTTGTTCCTCCTTCTCCTCCACCCTCTGACTTTATTATGCCTGTCATTAAGATCCTTCGGAATGATGTTTTCTTTGCCCTTTCTGGCCTAGATCCTCGGTTGGCTTACAGTCCTGACGGAGTCCCTCCTATTGTTCTCAAAAACTGTGCTTCTGTGCTTGCACCTTGCCTGGTCAAACTTTTCCGTCTATGTCTATCTACTTCCACCTTTCCTTCTTGCTGGAAGTTTGCTCACATCCAACCTGTTACTAAGAAGGGTGACCGTTCTAATCCTTCAAACTACCGTCCTATAGCTTTGACTTCCTGCCTTTCTAAAGTTTTTGAATCTGTAATTAATAAGAAGATTCTTAAGCATCTATCTGCTCACAATCTTCAATCTGATCGTCAGTACGGTTTCCGTAAAGGGCGATCTACTGGCGATCTTCTAGCTTTCCTAACTGAATCTTGGTCATCCTCCTTTAGGGGTTTCGGTGAAACTTTTGCTGTTGCCCTTGACATATCAAAAGCTTTTGATAGAGTCTGGCACAAATCTTTAATTTCCAAACTACACTCATTCGGTTTCTATCCTTCTCTCTGTACCTTCATTTTAAGTTTCCTTTCAAACCGTTCTGTTGCAGCTACTGTAGACGGACATTGTTCTTCTCCTAAATCTATCAATAGTGGTGTTCCCCAGGGTTCTGTCCTATCACCCACTCTCTTTCTATTATTCATTAATGATCTTCTAAGTCTAACTCAAGGCCCTATCCACTCCTACGCTGATGATTCTACCCTGCATTTTTCAACGTCATTTATTAGACGTCCAACTCAACAGGAACTAAGTGATTCACGGAGAGATGCCACCGAGCGCCTAACTTCTGATCTTTCTATTATTTCTGATTGGGGCAAAGCAAACCTTGTTTTGTTTAATGCCTCAAAAACCCGAATTTCTTCACCTATCTACCCACAAACCTNAAGTATTGCAGAGACAATTAACAGAAAACTCAACTAAAAAGATGTAGAAAACATAGCCTTGCTCAAATAGTGTCCTAACGTACAAAGCGTACATGCACAAAACATTGCTAAACTTTGATGGCTTGGTGACAACGTCTTACATTCAAATATAATTTAAAATTTGCATGTGAAGTGTGTGTCAAAGAAGCAAAAAACCTATGCCCTCGCCTTTAAAAATTCAAAAGATGGAAATTTGGATCCAGCCTAGCGTACATTCCACATACTTTCTCTAATCCTAAAGCCCGTCAACCTTGGTTTAACTCTGCTTGTTCTCATGCTGTCCGAGATAGAGAGGTGGCTCACAAACGGTACCGTAAGCATCCATCTCCTGAAACTCATGACCTTTATATTTTCTGCCGTAACCATGCCAAATCTTTACTTCAGCTTACCAAAAACTCTTTCATTCATAGAAAATGCCCAAAATCTTTCTGAATCAATTCCTCTCGTGACTTCTGGCATCTAGCTTAATAACATCTCTAACAATTTTTCTTCTGCATCTTTCCCTCCTATGCTTCACCCAGATGGCTCCACAGCTGTCTCATCTACTTCTAAAGCTGAACTCTTTGCTCAAACACATTGGCTAAAATTTCCACTCTGGCTGATGAAGGGCTTGTTCCTCCTTCTCCTCCACCCTCTGACTTTATTATGCCTGTCATTAAGATCCTTCGGAATGATGTTTTCTTTGCCCTTTCTGGCCTAGATCCTCGGTTGGCTTACAGTCCTGACGGAGTCCCTCCTATTGTTCTCAAAAACTGTGCTTCTGTGCTTGCACCTTGCCTGGTCAAACTTTTCCGTCTATGTCTATCTACTTCCACCTTTCCTTCTTGCTGGAAGTTTGCTCACATCCAACCTGTTACTAAGAAGGGTGACCGTTCTAATCCTTCAACTACCGTCCTATAGCTTTGACTTCCTGCCTTTCTAAAGTTTTTTGAATCTGTAATTAATAAGAAGATTCTTAAGCATCTATCTGCTCACAATCTTCAATCTGATCGTCAGTACGGTTTTCCGTAAAGAGCGATCTACTGGCGATCTTCTAGCTTTCCTAACTGAATCTTGGTCATCCTCCTTTGGGGGTTTTTCGGTGAAACTTTTGCTGTTGCCCTTGACATATCAAAAGCTTTTGATAGAGTCTGGCACAAATCTTTAATTTCCAAACTACACTCATTCGGTTTCTATCCTTCTCTCTGTACCTTCATTTTAAGTTTCCTTTCAAACCGTTCTGTTGCAGCTACTGTAGACGGACATTGTTCTTCTCCTAAATCTATCAATAGTGGTGTTCCCCAGGGTTCTGTCCTATCACCCACTCTCTTTCTATTATTCATTAATGATCTTCTAAGTCTAACTCAAAGCCCTATCCACTCCTACGCTGATGATTCTACCCTGCATTTTTCAACGTCATTTATTAGACGTCCAACTCAACAGGAACTAAGTGATTCACGGAGAGATGCCACCGAGCGCCTAACTTCTGATCTTTCTATTATTTCTGATTGGGGCAAAGCAAACCTTGTTTTGTTCAATGCCTCAAAAACCCAATTTCTTCACCTATCTACTCGACAAAACCTACCAGATAACTATCCCCTTTTCTTCAATGACACTCAACTGTCTCCTTCTTCTACAATGAACATTCTAGGACCAAATTTTACTAAAAATCTGAACTGGAAATCTCACATCTCATCTCTTGCTAAAACAGCTTCTAAGAAGTTAGGTGTGCTGTGGCGTCTGCGTCCTTTTTTTTCTCCCTCCCAATTGCTTGCTCTGTACAGGGGCCTTATCCGCCCATGTATGGAGTATGTCTCACATATTTGGGGAGGATCCACTCATACAGCTCTCCTAAACAGGGTTGAGTCAAAAGCTTTTCGTCTCATCAACTCCTCTCCTCTGACTGACTGTCTTCAATCTTTAAACCACCGCCGCAATGTTGCTTCTCTTGCTCTCTTCTACTGTTATTTTCATGCTCACTGCTCTTCTGAACTTGCTAACTGCATGCCTCCCCCACTCCCGCGGCCTCGTTGCACAAGACTTTCTACTCATTCCCATCCCTATTCTGTCCATCTTCCTAATGCAGGAGTTAATCAGTACCTTTACTCTTTCATCCTTTCACTGGTAAACTCTGGAACTCTCTTCCTGTTTCTATTTTTCCAATTTCCTATGACTTAAATCTTTTCAAAAGAAGAGTAACAAGACACCTCCCGAACTAAATTGGCCTACCCCTTTGTTTTTATTTTATTGTCTTACTGTCTTCTTTATAGGGACTGGCAACTAAGCGGGCTTTGTGTTACCCATTTTTGTTGTGCCCTTGGCCAGATCCCTGTGATGTAAAAAAAAAAAAAAAAAAAACCTTAACCCCTCTCATACCCCACAGCAATGCTGGGTCACGTCCCGTTTCCGCAAATACTAATCAAAGTAACTTAATCAAGCGCACTGTAACAGTGGACCATAGACACCCTGCCGGTAAACCCTCACGCAAGGTTACCAAAACTATCAAGGAACTTAAATTACTCTACACAAATGCCAGAAGCATTATTTTAAAGCGTAACGAATTATTAGCATACGTTGTTGCCGTAACGCCAGATATCGTCAGTATCACTGAGAGTTGGTTCAACACAAAAGATAAACATTTATTAGCTGAAATAGCCATTCCAGGCTATAAGACATTCCTAAATTGTCGCACGCATAAAGCAGGTGGAGGTGTCATTCTTTACATCAAAGAAAATCTGCAAGCAATCGAAATCGATAAAGTAAACAAAGATCATTACGACTCAGTCTACGCAAAGATTAAGCTAAACGGTAAACTGCTAACTATTGGGACAATATATCGTCCTCCCAAATCTAATGCGGAAGTAGATTGCCTCCTGTACGACGAGATAAAGTCAGTTGTCAACAATAATAACGATACAATTATTTGTGGAGATTTTAACCTACCTCGTATAAACTGGAAAAATAATTTTGCTGATAGAGAAGGTACGCGATTGCTTGATATGGTAAACGAAGTATATTTAAATCAGGTGGTCCGTGAACCTACAAGGGATAATAGTATCCTAGATTTAGTTTTCACTACCGACATCGATCTGATGATTACTGCGAGATAGGTGAACATTTGACAAACAGTGATGACAGGTTAATTAGATGCGGTATAAATTGCAATGTAGACATCACAGAATATCGGTTATTACTTCCCAATTATAATAGAACGGATTTCACGAAAATCAGCAGGGTACTAAGCGAAGTTGATTGGATTGACCTACTAAACGGTAATAACGCCGAAAACATATGTAATTTTGTAGTGTATGCGTGTAATCTAATAACTATTAACCCTGTACTTAAGGATAATTGTGTGTGTGAGTGTTTCATATATATTGTTTCGTTTGTGTGAGTGTTTCATATATATATTATTTCGTTTCAAGTCTTGTTTCGGGGCCCCGAGGCCAACCTGTTGAGTTGACCAGTCTGCTATGATTAAGGCAGTGCAAATAAAACGGGCAAAAGTAACGGATGTCTTCATCGGCCTGAGTTACCACTACAAGCTATCTAGGCGACAAACTTATCCGCGGCGAAGGCGGAGATGAGCGCAGCTTTTATCTTGCTGAAGTCGTTTTTGTCTGCGCTGTTGAGCTGCTGGTAGACGGAGAATGCGCCTGCAGTGAGTCGAAGAGGTACGACGGTGTGTAGCTCAGTAATCCCTCGCAGCCGGCACACCAGCTCCAGCTTCTCCAGCCATTCTCCCGCTGCATGTAACGCTCCGTCGAACTCTGGTATCAAGCGGAGGTCCGTCGCCAGGCCATCTACACGGGCGGCAGAGTCTTCAGGCTTCATCACTGGTGACTGTGAAGGTGAAGGGGATGTCTTCATCGGCCTGAGTTACCACTACAAGCTATCTAGGCGACAAACTTATCCGCGGCGAAGGCGGAGATGAGCGCAGCTTTTATCTTGCTGAAGTCGTTTTTGTCTGCGCCGCCTGGCTGCCCTGTTTGGAGGAATACCTGACAATGGCCTGATCTGTGCTTTTGTGGCTGGTCCTCCTAGTTCAGTCAGCCACATCCTGAGAGCCGGTTCACGCCTAGAAGACCTGGATATCACTCAGGTTTTGAGCCGGGCACGTGCCGTCATGGTAGAGGGGGTCGCTGGCGCCGGGACGACAACACCCCTGGATGGCTCTGGGCGATCGCACAGGACAACTCCGGCGTCGACTAGTGTGGTGTGTCATGTGTGTAACCAACCGAATCACTACGCCCGTGACTGTCTGGCCGGGCGCGGCGGGCGCCGTGGAAGCCGCAGCAACGTGCGTTGTTTCAGCTGTAGGCAGCTCGGCCACATTGCTTCATCGTGCCCGGGAAACGGCTCGGGAGAGGTAGCACTGGCGCTAGCTTCCTCTCCGGACTGTCTGTAACAAGCGCCCTGCCGACGGTTCGGTTGTTTGTTGATGGAGTAAAGTGTGACGTCCTTGTCGACACCGGCAGCACGAGGTGCATCGTGTACGCCCCCACGTGCTCTCGTTGGAAGAAAGTGAACGTTAGCATGACTACGATGAGCGGTGAGCGTTGTGAGTGTATGGGGATGGGTGAGGTGCATGTCCAACTGCTCTCGGGACCGTCAGTGACGATGAGTGCGCTTGTGATGCGAACCAGGCCGCTTGGTTTTGACTTTGTTATGGGTATGAATGGTATACATGCCTTGCGTGGTGTGACAGTGCGCCTCGTTGGGACGACGTAAAGTTTGGTATCGAGGAATCCGAGGTCGTGACAGCGGCGGCAACTGCCTTACAGAGAGACGTTGATGAAAAGGACTTTGGAGTGACATATGACGTGAAAGCCCGCACGTGGACTGTGTCATGGAAGTGGAGCAGTGGCACGGGGCCACCGCGACTGCAGAATACAGTTTCAGAGTATCGCGTGCCTCAAGCGGCCCGCAGGAATACGAGAATGAACTGTGTCAATGGATCAAGGATGGTGGCTGGTTCCGTACAGTAAGGTTGTTCACGGGCCAGTGAGAGGAACTATCCCCTTGATGGCTGTTGTGCAACGTAATAAGAAAAAAGTACGCCCAGTGATGGACTTTCGTGAACTTAACTCTTATCTTGATGTGCACACCGCCGATGCGGACGTCTGCGCGGAGAAAATTAGAGAGTGGCGCAGACTCTCTCCTGGATTTGCGTAAAGCCTACCTGCAAATTCATGTCCACCAGTCGCTGTGGTCATACCAGACGGTGGTGTTTCGAGGAATGCGGTACTGCCTGACACGGTTGGGCTTTGGGCTGAACGTCGCACCTCTCGTCCTGAAAAAGGTTTTGAGCACTGTGCTGAGCTGGGATGAGAGAATTAATTCCGCCGCCTCACCGTATCTGGACGACATACTAGTGGACGAAAGTGTGGCCTCTGCAGCGGAAGTTGAGAATCACCTAAGCCGACACGGAGATCTGCAAGCCTGCCGAGCGTGTGCACGAAGGAGCTCGAGTGCTTGGCATGAGAGTTTGGGGGGAGCGCCGAGGCCTCTTTTGGAAGCGGGACAACAACAGCGCAGACATGCCTGAGAAACTGACGAGGCGGACGGTGTTCTCTCTGTGCGGGCAGTTGACAAGTCACCTGCCTGTGTGCGGCTGGCTGAGAGTGGCGGCGTCATACCTGAAAAGGCGTGCCAATGCGGCCACCACTTCCTGGGAAGATGAGGTCACCGACTCAAAGCTGCGCTTTATGATCGAGGAAACATTGAAGCAGGTGAAGAGATCAGATCCGGCCCGAGGACGGTGGGATGTGAAGGGTGATGAAAATTCGTTGTGGGTAGATGCAAGTTCTCTCGCGCTGGGAGCACTCTTAGAGGTGAACGGCGACGTTATAGAAGACGCATGCTGGTTGCGACGGGATGAGTGCTCTCACATAAACCTTGCTGAGCTGGATGCAGTCATCAAGGGGCTGAATCTCGCCATTGCTTGGAAAATGAGTAAGTTAACCATTATGACAGACTCCAGGACCGTGTATTATTGGGTGAAAGGACACTTTGTCAAAGAAAGCACGAGTGAAGACCAAGGCCTCAAGCGAGATGCTGATCCGCAGGCGTTTAGAGACGCTGCGGGCCATCGTTGAAGAATATGGCCTAAGTTTAGATATAAGGTTCGTGTCTTCCGCCGAGAACAAAGCTGACGCGCTCACTCGGGTGCCGAAGAGGTGGCTTGCCCTGAGAGAGACCAGCTGGCATGTGGAGCTGCCGTCGCCATCACTGAGCAGGACATCGCCAAGATCCACGTGACCAGCGGACATCCAGGTATCAGCGTACGCTATATTTCTGCAAAAGACTCTATCCACAGTTCAACGGCAGCAGGTACGTGATGTTATTCAAGTATGCCGTGAATGTCAGTCCATCGACCCGGCGCCCGAGACATGGCAAAAAGGGGAGTTGGGAGTCTCGGAAATTTGGGGCAGAGTCAGTATGGACATCTGTCATGTCAATAATCAACATTACCTTACTCTTATAGATTGCGGTCCATCGCGTTACGCCATCTGGAGGGGCATCAGACGTCAAGATACCGCCAGCGTCACCGAGCAGCTGGAGTCTGTGTTTTTTGGAGCGAGGAGCGCCCAAGGAGCTGCTAACTGACAACGCCACCAGCTTCCGCAGCTCCTTGTTCGGCGAGTTCGCCAATTGCTGGGGCATAGCAATCCGATACCGTTGTGCCCATGTCCCGTCAGGCCAACGGTATATCAGAGCGATGCCATCGAACGGTGAAAACTATACTGGCGCGGAAAGGTTGTTCTGTGGCAGAGGCGGTTTACCGCTACAACGTGATGCCACGAGGGAACGACGCTGCATCCGCCCCTGCCAACCAGATATTTAGGTACGAGGTGAGGCTGCTCGGCATCGACGAGGTGAGGCAGCAAAATCAGTCAGCGGACGACCAGCACCGCTATATAGCGTCGGGGATCGCGTGTGGATCCGCCACCCCAGCAGGCGCTGCAACTCCAGGAGCCTCGAGGGCACGGTGGACGCGACTTGTATCGCCCCAGAATGTCGAGGTTGACGGTATGCCTCGCCATGTGCGTGATCTGCGGTTGGTCACTTCACCATTGCCCACCCCGGGGGAACTTTCAGCGTCAGAGCAGCCGGATGTGGTAGAGGAAGACGACGCCTTGTTGATCCAAGTGCCGGGCCCTGCGAGGGGCTCCGAGGATGAAGGCACAATCGAGAAGGGAGCAGATAGTCCAGAAAGACCGCAGCTGCGTCGGGGTTCCCGGGAGCGCCGACCTACGCAACTATGTCAATATAGTGATCTATAAGATCAGGGGGGGAGTGTAGTGTATGCGTGTAATCTAATAACTATTAACCCTGTACTTAAGGATAATTGTGTGTGTGAGTGTTTCATATATATTGTTTCGTTTGTGTGAGTGTTTCATATATATATTATTTCGTTTCAAGTCTTGTTTCGGGGCCCCGAGGCCAACCTGTTGAGTTGACCAGTCTGCTATGATTAAGGCAGTGCAAATAAAACGGGCAAAAGTAACGGATGTCTTCATCGGCCTGAGTTACCACTACAAATTTATTCACAAATAAACTCCAATCGGTGGTTGAAAAACATGTTCCCATGGTAAGAAAACGTCTGAATGACATAAACAGACCCAGTTGGATGACTAATGAGATTCAACAAATCAATGGCAGAAAGCGCCGAGCGTATAAAGTTTACAAGCGAACAAATGCAGACTGCGATTCTAGAGAATACAATGACGTAAAACGTCTTTGCAAAGGATTAAGTCTAAAAAGCGCGAATATAAAGAAAAAATTGCAAAGGAATACAAATCAAACCCGAAAAGGTTCTTTCAATACGTTCGAAGTAAGAAAAACGTCAAAACAAGTATTGGGCCACTGAAAGATAAGAATAACATTTTGGTAAATGATATAATAAGAGCATGGCATTCGTACTCAATGATTACTTTAATGCGGTATTTATTAAAGAAGACGAAGCTCCATTACCAGAACCAGTAAACATGTATGCGGGACTCGAAAGGGATAGACTGGTAATAGGAGAGATAACAGTAGACGAAATATCACAAAGTATTTGCAGAAACTTGACCCAGCAAAATCCATGGGGGTTGACGAAATCTCGCCAAGATTACTTCGCGAATGTCATAGTCAGCTTTCTCTCCCATTAAAGACTATTTTCAACAAATCGCTAATGGACAAAAATGTTCCTAGTATGTGGAATTTGCTAATGTTACACCGATATTCAAGAAAGGGAGTAAGAGCCTCGCAAGTAATTATCGCCCAATTAGTCTGACGTCTGTGATTGTCAAACTATTTGAAAAAATATTGCGGGATAAAATAGTGTCTTTTCTCGATGAAAATAACTCAATACTAAACTCCCAGCATGGATTTCGAAATAAGAGATCCTGCTTAACAAACCTACTCGATTTTTTAATGTCATTTATTCAAACTGGGACGCTAAAATACCCTCGGATGTAATATACCTTGATTTTCAGAAAGTCTTCGATACAGTTCCCCATAAGCGACTTTTGACCAAGCTAAGGGCACATGGTTTAGGAGAGCAATTATGTTCATGGATTGGCGATTGGCTTTCAAATCGTAAACAACCGGTAGTAATAAATGGCGAAGCATTTGATTGGTTATATGTTACTAGTGGGGTACCTCAGGGCTCGGTCTTGGGTCCTACTCTTTTTCTGATATATATCAACGATCTGGACTGCGGACTTGTATCTAAAATATCGAAATTTGCAGATGACACCAAATTAGGCGGTAAAGCATATACTAGAGAAAACTGCGAACTCATACAAAGTGATCTCGACAAACTATCAGACTGGAGTGATAAATGGCTATTAATATAAATTCCGATAAATGTAAAGTAATGCATATAGGCAACCATAACCTCAAATATAACTATCAAATGCAAAATAAATCGTTAACTGAAGTACAGCAGGAGAAGGATTTAGGTGTCATCATCAGTAATGATCTAAAAACCAGTCCGCATTGCCTAGCTGCCAGTAAAAAGGCGAATATGATGTTGGGCTTTATTAAACGCAACTTTGAACACAAAACTCCGAAAGTAATGACACAATTATACACGTCCTCGGTTAGGCCGCACTTGGAATATGCCGTTCAATTCTGGTCGCCCTGTTTCGTAAAAGACCAAGCCAAATTGGAATCAGTGCAAAGAAGAGCAACCAAACAAATTCCATATCTGCGAAATTCATCTTATGAAGAGAGACTGCGGAAACTTAATATGTTTTCCTTAAAGGATCGTAGAATCCGTGGGGACTTGATAGAAACCTTTAAGATCCTAAAAGGATTTGATGTCATTAATCAAGAGAACCTATTTGAGCTTTCAACTCAAGTGACAACAAGATATAATGGTTTAAAACTTAACGGTCAACGTTGCATCACTGATCTCCGTAAAAATTATTTCAATGTGAGATCGATGGAGCAAGTTACCAGCAAATGTTGTCGAAGCCAGCACAATAACTACATTTAAAAACAGGCTTGACGCGCACTTTAAAGTAAATGGGTATTGATAGTGCCCTGCGAATTCATATTTAGTCCCCCGGATCGATTAGTTGTAGTGGTAGTGGTAGTTGTAGTTAGTATATTTCATACCCTATCTTTCTGCACTACGAAACATCCATGTTCCTATTTTCTTTAGGGACATGGTATCATTTTCCAACTGTTTTTTTACAAGTAGTTGATAGTTAGTAGTATGTAGTTTCAGCAGATACCCTCGTCATGGACCAATAGGTCTCCTGGTGTCTTTATTCCTATGTAATCTTCCTCCTCCTCCCTCCTCTTCCTCCTCCTCCTCCTCCACATGAGTTCCCCTTCACCCCCTCTTCCACCTGCACCCCTTCCTCCGTCGCCCCCCCCCCTCCACCAGTACCTACATAGGCATATTTTTAATCCAGCGTCTTACTCCTGCAGGTGAAAGTTAAGAAGAGGAGGTTCTTATGCGCTTCTAAGAGAAACTTTTATTCGCGTGTAAATAGATAATGTGGTCGTATGTTTTCGGCAAAAAAAAAAAAGTAAGAATATGGTATTTGGTTTCGAGGCTAAAAGGAAAGTTTTGTTTTTCGTTGTTTATTAAAGAGAAAGGTATTTGTTTGTTTTTGAGAGAGAGTTCGTGGTTAGTTTTTTTGTGTGTTTAAGGAGAATATTTGTTCGGCTTTTCTCATTCATTTCTTTTGTCCATCCTCTTTAATCATCATCATCATCATCAACATTAGGTATTATCAGCATTTCTTCTCACACCCTCATGGGCAAGGTGCGGGAGCGCTTGGTCGCTGCCTCGTGGCTGCCCCCCCTCCCCCCCCACAGGACCCCCAGACAGAGTGCAGCTTCCCGCCGGTGACAGATGGCGGGAAGGTGATGGCTGCTGCCCCTGCTGGTGGGCAGGTAGGAAGGTCTAGACTGCCTGTATAGAGGCAGGTCCAGAAGGCCGGTGTGACGGTACAGAAGATCCGCCGTGCCTCTGTCGTGTGACCAGCAGTCTGTTTATGAGGTGCAGTCCGCCTTTGTTTACTAACAAAAGAAAACGCAAACTGCGCTTGCGTGGAGGTGAATATTTTATTAGTAAATTGATGTAGAGGGCCTAACATGACGTGTTGATCAACAAATGCATGCCCAGTCGTCCTACGACAACAAAATCCGTATTTGTTTGTCAACAAAAAAAGGGGGGGGGGGGCGCGAAACTGCACTTCCCCGGAGGCGAAAGTTTACTAAAAAAGACTTGTTATCAGCAAAAACATTCGCAGGCGTCCTCCGACAACATGGCTGGAGATTTACAGGAAAGATTAGCCAAATAAAGGGATGAAATAGGCCCTTTACATCAATTTACTAAAATAATATTCGCCTCCGCGCATGCACAGTTCGCGTTTTCTTTTGTCAGTAAACAAAGGCAGACTGCACCTCATAAACAGACTGCTGGTCACACGACACCGGTTGGTACAGCGCTGGCAGAACTCTTGGTTTTGTAAATAAACAGACGACGCATTATATTTGGTCCTGACAGCGCTTCATGCAAGATGGATTCTTACAATATAATGCCGACATTTGCTCAAGAATGGCTGAATTTAAAGTTATGATGGACATAATGCACTACACATTAGTCACTGGGAAGCCTTACCAAGGTTTGACAGCAAATGAAGTACGAATAGTAAGGAGTTTTCGTATAGGAATTACGTGTAGTAAGGAATAAGGTAAGTGTGGCAAGGAAGGATCACTCAGAACATTTATATTATTGGGTATATGTATTCTGTATACAGGAAAAGGTTGAAAGGTAAACCCAAAATTTGGCTTTGAATTCGTGAAATTGAGGTAGAGTGTCATTTGTCAAACTCCAGGATAATTCGGAATACGCCATAAAATGCACAATAACTTATATGTTGATTTAGAAATGGTGAAACAGCTTCGTCTTGTACCTATATTGTGCCCTGTTTTAATATGACTCAAATTTAGTCCATAATATGTAAACTATGTGCTACGGATCTTCCATAACGGTCGGGCCATCCATACCGTCCTAGAGCGTCGTGCTATTTGGTCCCAGTGACAGACCGCGTCGTCTGTTTGTTTACATGCACAGAGTTCTGCGCATGCGCTGGACCAACCGGCACGACGATCTTCTCTGTACCGTCACACCGGGACCCGACGACAGCGGGACGAGCCTTCCCCTGCAGGAACGCAGCAGCCTCGCAGAGGTCAAGCACACTGAGGTGGGAGACGTGCTGGTGAAGGCTGAAGAGCAGGTCCTCCCCCTGCAGAAGTCAGACCCCATAAACAGCGAAAATCTTCAGGAGTCGCACATTTCACCCGACGCAGGGGAGGACCAAGGCCAAGAAAGGAAGGTCAGCCAGCCTGCGCCCATAAGTTAATCTCTCTCCCTGTTCACGTGCTCACTGACGTCACGGAATAGAGCGATCGAGGGGTCGAGGGCAGTTTGCCTTCCAGTTCATCTCTGTCCCTCTATTTTCGGTGACGTCAGCATGTCCCTCCCATTAAGTGTTCACGTGGACAAAAATTCTCTAGGGATGGCTGGTGGGTTTGACCTGTCTTTCTTGACCTTGGGGAGGACGAGGAGGCCAACCGCCTGGTGCGGCGAGGCGTCCTGTGCCCCCACGGTTCATGGAGCGGGTGGGTGGCGGGGCGCGGTCTTCCAGGATGCAGCACGACGCAAGCTGCACATCAAGGGTGCCAAGACCAACGTGCTAGAGTGTTACGTTATTGTCGAGATCTTTGTTCGCGGAGGAGTTGACAAACAAGTCTACGTAGCTAACTAGGTTCTCAGCTACCTATTTTTGTCTCCCAAATTATGATATTTCGCATTTTTTCTCAGTTGAGAATTCAATAGAAAACCTGACAATATGATGGGTAACTTTTATATATATGTGCGTGTCCGTATTTTTATCATGAGTAAAATATGGCATAGGTGCTACAAAATATAGAGTATGATAAAAGTGACAAAGGTTTGACGTGATCTGAAGGAGGGATGAGGGCGAGGTAGGAGGGAGGGAGGGAGCGTTCGTGGAATGGGGGAAGGGAGGGGGAGTTCTGTATACTTGTACACTGGCAATGCTTTGGGGCTGTTGTGAGGGAGGGAAGGCTTGTTGGGAGGCTTAATCTATATACTTGAGTCGTCGCAGAATTGGTATCTTTTTCTAGTGTCTTCATGTCTTTTTCTCCTGCTAGCACAGTGGACAGGAGAATTATGAAAGTTTTGTATGGGAAAGTATGTTAACGCAAGCTTGGGACCTCTACGTTGGTGGGAAGATAAAGGATGGGGGAGGTTGGAGGGAGAGAGTAAGTACAGTACGA
The DNA here is from genome assembly GCA_016584305.1 of Chionoecetes opilio. Classification (NCBI taxonomy): domain Eukaryota; kingdom Metazoa; phylum Arthropoda; class Malacostraca; order Decapoda; family Majidae; genus Chionoecetes; species Chionoecetes opilio. Next base: position 265,207 of record JACEEZ010021590.1, read on the forward strand.
TGATGAATTTGACATTGGATTGAACTTGAAACTTTCAGAGTGGGGGGGGGGATAAGGGGGAGGAGGAAGTTTGGAGATAAGAGAGAATGTGTAGAGACGCCCCAGATGGTGTTGGGCTCCACCTTGAGTGCTGTGTACGCCAAGACCCCAGAATATCCATTATGAAAAACTCGTGAATCCGGATGAACTCTTAAAAGTAAATCACTTCTAAGTTAGGCCAAACCCCACCTCTGGTAACATTCTCATGCAAATCTGTCCGAAATTTTTTGCGTAATTCTGCTAACAAACAATCAGATTGGCAATCAAAGAAACAAACAAACAAGAGATGTCCGTGACTGATAATTATCGTGCGTCATACTTGTGTTTGGGGAGTGTGTTCGCTGCTAACGAGGAACCTTTAACTGGAATCAAACATACTCGCATACAATGAATGTAATGTTTATTTGCCGTGAGGTGTTTTCTTCCACACTTCCAAGTGGTTATCATGAAAGTTTCCTCGGATGGCCCGCTCATTACCACCTTCAAGAGAGTCTGTGGATTTAGAAGACTGTGAACGCGACCTTCTTGATCCAGGCAAGGTAGGGCGGGTAGCGTAGGTTGGCGTACTGGCCGGGGTAGTACTTGTGGCCGCAGCCGTGGCCTTGGGACACGATGCTTGCCAGCACGAAGAGTCCATTGGTGTCCAGAGATATCAGGGGCCCGCCCGAGTCACCCTGATCGAGGAGTAACACAAGGGTCAGATTCGTGACCACGTGACGAAGAGAACTGCACTCGAGCTCACCAGTCAAAACAGATCCTTTGAACACCAATCAGTGTGCCGTGAGTTATGATGCCTTGGCAATTACCTGACAAGCGTCCCGCCCTCCGTCAGGGTGTCCGGCACACAGGGTCTCCTGCCCGATGCCCTGAGGCCAGGTTTCCGCATAGTGGGCCAAGTTGGAGTAGCTGGTGTCACACCGGGCCGACGAGAACACTGTCATGTTCATCTCCGGTAGGTAGGAGGTGGGTATCCCACCTAATAGAAACATGTGGTTAATTATCATTATTGAATTGTTAAATTCTATAGACGTTACATTAAATTGCCTGTCAAAATTGTCAACATATGTTTGTACACAAGTACGTGGCCTTGAATGCACCTAATTCAGTGTCGCCGTAGCCAGTGAGCGTCGCTTGGTGACCTGTGATGTCCACCTCGCTCTCTGCTCCCCACGGCAGACACACGGGGCTGATGAACTCCTGCCAATGTGAATAACAGTACTTTCATCAGTAATGTGTTTGTGTGTGTGTAGCAGAAGTGGGTACTTCCACAAATATTTCTGCAAACCGCAACTTCCGCAATTGCGAAAGTCCTAATTCGTTAGCGGATTTGCGGAGAGCTAAAAAAGTGCTGATTTGCTTTTACGGATATACTTCCGCAAACGCAATATGTCCAGAATTTCCAAACTGACCATTCAAAGTTTGAACAGGACTCCTGCGCGGCTGTGCTATCCACCCAGGTTGAGTGGAGTACGGCAGGGGACGCTGCTCTCCCGCATCACCATGCGTACAGTTAACAGTGAGCATTCCCAGACGTAAACAAGAGAGATATTTAGAAGTATAACTTCCCATACAGATCAAATGAACTGTGGAATAACCTGGATAAGGGGGTGGTACATGCCATGAATATTTACTTCAAATTCAAGCTGGACAATAGTAGTTTTGGAGACGGGACAGTGCGAGCTTAGTTCTTTTCCTGTAAATCAGACTAGATGAATGCACACACACACACACACACACACACACACACACACACACACACACACACACACACACACACGCACACGCACACGCACACACGCACACACGCACACGCACACGCACACACACACACACACACACACGCACGCACGCACGCACGCACGCACGCACGCACGCACGCACGCACGCACGCACGCACGCACACACACACACACACACACACACACACACACACACACACACACACACACACACACAGTCACCTGCAGGGGCACCCGTGAAGCCAGCCTAAGAAGGGCCAGGTCGTGGTAGGCCTCGGGGTGGGTGTAACCAGGGTAGGGCAACATCTCGGTCACATCAAAGTCTTGGTGATCCACACCGTCGTTGTCGTCCTCGTAGTTGTGTTCACCAAGGCGCACCACCTCGGGATTACTGCAAAGGAGTGGTGGTGGTGGTGGAGGTGTTTGCGCGCTGTGTGGGTTGCTTTTGTTACTAAAAATTGAAGCCAATATTCAATGCTCCGTGTGCGTCACTCACGTGTCGAAGAAGCAGTGGACGGCAGACAGGACCCAGTGCTCGTTGATCAACACTGCCCCGCAGAACCATGTGATGGTCCTAGTGGGGTCTGTTGTGTAATTTCGTGAACATTTTGTATAGATTTTCCAAAAAGTGATCTTTTGGATACTATGCACCTTTTTAAGTAACAAAAAATATGTTTACATTTTTTCCTATCCGATCTTCATCATATGGCAACATATTTTCAAAATGGCTGCCATAATATGAACAAAAGACATTTATTCGCTAACATGTTTTGCTTTGACGATTATTGAGACCCAAATAATGTTGTATGTGTGTATGTAATCTCATATATTACTTATCTGCAAGATATACAATAATTTTGGTTGTGTTTTTGCAACAATTGGGTAGATTTTGAAAAACTACGTCCCTGTACTGATAAGGCAAAGCTCATTCATGCATTGGAAAGCTTAGTGGACTCACAACAGACGACAGACGCTGAACTGCCACAGGTTGTAACTGATATCCACGACAACACGTGTATCATATTCGACGGGATGGCCATAGTCCAGGAGATGGCTGCCAACAAGGAAAGAATAAAAACCTGCAAAGAATTATCAGATGCTATCACATGAGCAGTCAATTAGAAATCTAAAGGATATGTCATTGCCTATGTCATCTTTGATGACTACAATGTTCAAACCTCTATGAAGAATGTAACACGAAAACGCCGTACTGGAGACAAATCGTCAGGCAGAGGCTTCAAAGTTGATAAAACTACCCCAATTCGAGATTTCGCATCATTTCTAGCGAGTACTGCAACCAAGGATAGTTTAACATTATTTCTTGCTGACCAACTAGTCCGAGGTGTGAAATCAAATAGTGTAACAGTTACAAGACAAGGCGTCCTGGATAACGTGCAAGCAGCACAGAACATCGTCAGAATAACTAGTACTCATGAAGAGGCCGATACGAAGATGATCCTGTATGCAGCAGAGATTCGTAAGCTAGGGTATAAAGTTGACATCTACTCATCCGACACTGATGTACTAGTTATTGCATTGACCATGTTATCTCATCCTGGGCCTGAGGTCGCTCTGATCATGGGTACTGGAGAAAACCGACGACGCATTGAACTTCATGGATTGTTTGACCGAATGGATTCACATAAAATATCAGGTCTGTGTGGGATGCATGTACTAACCGGGTGTGATACGACTGGTCAAATACATGGGAAGGGAAAGCTGACTTGTTTCAATGTCTACATGAGTTCCATCTATGATGTTATTCACGGCTTGGCAGCTCTCGGTATCGGAGATGCACCCACTGATAATGTCTTTCGAGCGTGCACAAAATACATTTGTAGCCTGTTCGGCACAAAACAAATTAACCATGACAATGCTGAAGATCTGCGCTGGTACATATTCCGTCAGTTAAAAGCTCACCAGGGAGTGGAACGCTTGCTTACCCCCGACACAAGGTGCCATCCTTCAACTAGTGTTAAGAGCACATTTGCAATGCAGTATCTGGAAGCAATCACTTGAGACGCACCCAATCCTTCTCGACCCACTCACTCTTGGATGGACAGCATCGAATGGAGGATTTGCACCAATTCTGTCCACAAATCCACCTGTTCCAGATGTCCTCATTCAGCTCATTAAATGTGGATGCAACACTACCAAATGTGGAGCTCGATGTACCTGCAAGAACAATATAGTGTGTACCGAATTATGCAACTGTGAGGTAGATTCTGACAGATGTGACAATATTGACTCTTCGGCCATATGTGCACACGATGACGAGGAGGTTGACTCCATCGATGATGACATGTTTAATTATTAAATTTGTTCAAACGTAATGATTAAAGATTAAGTGGAAAACGTTTTTCTTACTGTTTATGCCACAGGCAAAAGTGTGGGTTGTCTTACGTCCATCCGAACGTCGCCACATCATAACTCTTAACATGCTGTGTGCGGATTGGTGACCTTGACCTACCTTTTCTAGATCAAACAGCTCCAAACACCTCTCTATTTTGGTGTCTCACACACAAATGCATGATGCGTAGGCCTACTATAATATCCTTCCACGTTAATTTTTGGTGAGCACTTGTGCTGGAATATTGGTGATATATTAATTGAAACACAGTAATATTTTTAATTAATATCAAGTATCTACCTACATTTATAATAGTATGGCTTTATATGCTGGAAAAACGAACCATATTTGTACTGGGCTGCATCACAAACCCTGTTCTTGATCACAGTGTCGCATATTTTAGCTACGCGATAGCCCTTTTGAAAAATGGCTGCTAAATAGTGAACATGGCCGATGAAAAAATGTAAACAACTTTTTTTTCCCTCCTTATGGTCCATACTTTCCAAAACAAACTGTTTGCAAAAATCTACACAAAATTTTCACGAGAGCTGTATTGATTACACAACAGACCCCACTATCCCGCCCTGCCGCTCACCAACCAGCACCTGTACAGGAAACATGACACTTGCTGTTTGGTGTTGCATTTAAAGGAGTTTTGCTCCGTTTGAAATCAACAGAGCTGGTAGCTTTTTTTACTAACCACCCAAGGCCATGCATTCTCCGAGGCCTTTACGGTCCCTATACCTCCTTGAGGAAATTGGAAATTTTCACGATGTTCGAAGTTTCGAGTCGCGATGACGTCTTCAACGAAAGGTAAATCTTCTGGTTCTATATATATTTTCCTTTCAGCATCCAGGAAGGTAAATGATGATGTTAACGTATTTCTTGAATTTTTTCCACTTTCTGTAAAGCAAAAAAATCGTGTTATGAATTTGATAATAATAGTATTGAAGCGAATAGTTTGTTTATTCATAAACGTAAAACATGACTTCGGCAATTGTTGTGCTTCTGTTATGACTCACGGAATATTGGTGGTGGTGGTGCTATGTCCGTGACGGGCTGGGGGCCGACACCTGTATAAGAGAGCGGTGTTAGCGTGACCTTGCCTGCCAGCAATCAGTACAGCACGCCATATTCCTCCCCGCACACCAAGCTACTCCTACATTCAAGCAAGTGATGGATCTCAATTAGTTGTAGTTTTCTGATTTTCTTCCCTTGCCCCTCCTCCCCTCCCTTGGCACCAACGTCCCCAACACTCGCGTCACACTCACGTGGGACGGCGGGGCAGCAGACCACAGGAAATATGCCTTGAAAGCCGCACCGGACGGGCGGGTTGTGGCGAAAGTCGGGGTTGGTAAAGTCACAGTGGCGTATGTCCGTGCACCTGGCCGGCGCCCCCTTTGAGTGCATGGTGCAGGCGTCCCCCTTCCTCCAGCGTCACGGTAACAGGAAACACGATGCGACTCTCGCCTTGTAGGGAGGAGCCACCTAACGCGGCAAAAGGGAAAATATGCTTGTGGCGTAACGCTACACAACCTTTTAACAGTACAAATGAAGAGAGTAATTGATGTAGCACTGTTATGATAGTAAAGGTGTGTTCGTACCTGTGGCTGCGCTCAACAGCGCCGCCAAGAGGCACCAAGACAGCGCCGTGGAGACGTCCATGCTGCCGTGCTGCCGGACGCGTCGCTACTGCCGCCCGCCAGAATCAGATTATTATTATCAGAATCAGAATCAAAACAGAAAAGCAGGAGGGGGGAAGTGGGGACAGGGAGAAGAATAGATGGGTGAGAGAAGCGAGGCTAGTATGAGAAAAAAGACTTGGGGCTTAACCCAAGCACTGTTCGTGTTTTTTGTAGGTGGGTCGGTCTGTGTAGCGTTCTCTCAACCCAACTCAACTCAATCAGAAATCAAGCTGGGGCGACACAGGAGGACAGGGGAGGGGGAAGAAGGTACCCTTGACACATCCAAGGCAACACCAGGCCCACCCCCCATCGCCCGGACAGAACCAGC
>JACEEZ010021591.1:5000-27500 GCA_016584305.1 Chionoecetes opilio
CGACCTAGGAAACAATGTATTGAGGCCAGAAATAGAGCTAATAGAGTATTAGGATTCATTACCAGAAGTGTTAAAAGTAGAAGTGCGGAAGTTATTCTAAAGCTTTATCTGGCTCTAGTCAGGCCTCACCTAGACTATCCGGTTCAGTTTTGGTCTTCATATTACAGGATGGATATAGCCTTGTTAGAAACAGTGCAGAGAAGGATGACCAAAATTATACAAGGGATGCGTAACTTTAGTTATGGAAGGAGATTGAAGTTATTAAAATTACACTCACTCGAGAGACGCAGAGTAAGGGGCGATCTGATAGAAGTTTTTAAGTGGATAAAGGGATTTAATAAAGGAGAGGTAGGAATAGTTCTTACGGCTTTTAACCAGGGTAGAACAAGAAGTAACGGATTCAAGCTGGAAAAGCGTAGATTTAGAAAGGAAATAGAGAAAAACTGGTTTACAAATAGGGTGGTGAATGAATGGAATGGTCTCAGTAGACAGTAGTTAGTGCGGAGTCATTAGGGAGCATGAAAGAGGAGCTGGATAGGTTCATGGATGGGGATGAAAGGTGGATATAGGTAGTGTTAGGTGACAGGAACTACCACGTGTAGGCCTCGCGGCCTCTTGTAGCTTCCTTATTTTCTTATGTTCTTATTTTCTTATGTTCCCGAGAGCCACGCTACCTCACACATGAGTTACTGCGCGACTGACTACCCTGCCTACCAAGTGCCTTGACTAAAACACCGTCACGGCTTCACCAGCCACTTCAAACCATTTAACTAACACCTCGAATCTTTACTTGTGCAGAGTTTGAGCATGACAATACCTCTCCACTCAAGAACAAAATACATTTTGTTTGTGTAGAACTCAGCACAAATGACTCATACAATCAGCACCCACATTCTAGGTACCCTTTATATCACACACTGTGAAACTGAACTGTTGCAAGAACATACTCCATCTCATTACCCTACTATTTACATGGTTGGCTGTCCGTAGATACCTTAATGGCTGATGGTCAGTTTCTAGAGTATAGTGTTTGCCATAGAGATAGCTATAAAATGTCTTTATACTCCATACTACTGCTAAACACTCCTTTTCTATAACTGAGTAATTCCTTTCAGCTCCCTTAAATTTTCTACTAGCATAGGCAACAGGCCACCTCTCATCACCCCACCATTGTAACAATACTGCTCCCATTCCTACATCAGATGCATCTGTCTGCAGGATGAAGTCTCGAGTTATCCACCAACTTTAATGCTGGTTGTCTACTCAACATGTCTTCTATATTATCAAAGGATTCTTGGTGTACTGTTTCCCAAACCAACCTATTTGGTGACAATTTCTTTGTGAGGTCAGTTAATGGAGAAGCAATGGCACTATACTTTGATATATACTGACGGTAATACCCTGTCATACCGAGGAATTATTTCACTTCCTTCTTAGATGTTGGCACTTTCATGTCTAAGATAGCAACTATCTTATCAGGTACAGGCTCTGACACACCTTGTCCTACCACATGACCAAGATACTCAATACAGTTGTCACCTATTTTACACTTAGATGGCCGTGCTGTTAATACTGCAAATGAAAGAATCTGCAAAACCTCTCCTAACACAAGTACATGATTATGCCAGTCACTGGTGTGAATTAGAATGTCATCAACAAATGTTTCTACGTTCTCCACATCATTGAATAAGACATGCATCAACTTGTTAAAGCATGCAATGGAGTTGATTAAACCAAATGGTAACACATTAAAGTGCAATAAACCTTGGCTTGACTGGAAGGCAGTTATGAATTTGCTAGTTTCATCTAATGCAATTTGCCAATAACCCTTTGCTAAATCAATTTTTGAGAAATATTTACTTGTGGATAACTTTGACATTATATCTAACTGATCAGGCATTGGTTCTGCATCAAATACTGTCAACTTATTTATCTTCCTATAATCCAGGCAAATTATATTAGTGTTATCCTTCTTTTTTACAACCACTAGTGGGGATGAATAAGGTGAGTTGGAAGGCTCAACCACTCCCAGATCAATCATTTGCTGAATCTCTCGATCAATCTCACCCTTTACAGCATAGGGTAGAGGGTATTGTTTGTTCCTCACTGGAATAGACTCCCTAAGCTTGATATGATGTTTAAGTACATTTCTACGCCCTGGCACATCAGTGAATACATGGTCATATTTGCTGTGAACATTTTCAACATCGATTTTCTGATTTTGATCAATATACTCATGGACTTTTACCATATCTCTGGTTTCTGTCCTCTTAAAACTAGGTATGACATCTATTACAGCAGCATCATAATTTTCATCTTCTAATACAACAGCTACATTTGCCACTGCAACATCTGCAACTCTCTCCTTTACATCCTCCTTCATGATATAATACTACTTCAACATGTTGATATGATACTTCCTCTCCTCACCTTTTACATTTATGACATAGTTCTACCTGTTAACCTTCCTTACTACATCATAAGGTCCTTGCCACTGCATTAGTAGTTTAGAGCTGTTACTTGGTAGCAATATTAACGCCTTTTGACCTTCTGCTAGTGTTCTATCTCCAGCTTTCTTATCATAATAGCTTTTATAGCTCTTTTGAGTCTTTTTTAACTCTTCCTGATCTAGTCTACATGTCTCCTGCAGCCTTTCTCTAAGATTAATGAGGTATTCATATACTGTTCTCGCATTATCTTCCCCGTCAGACGTTTCAGTCTCTTCCTCTTCATAACATATCCCTCAACAGGCTGAGTGGACCCCTTACTGAAAGTCCATATATCAACTCAAAAGGAGAAAAAGTGGTACTTGATTGAGGTACCTCTCGATAGGCGAGATGTATCGATGTATCTCGGCCATTCTCTAAGCTGTTCTATACACATTATCTTAAGCATCTTCTTAAGTACCCCGTTAAATCTTTCCACTAACCCATTACACACGGCATGGTGTTGTGGTTAAACCTCTTACTGACAACAATCTAAGGAACTCCTGCATCATACTAGATGTAAATTGAGCTCCCCGATCAGACAGAATATCCTTATGTATACCAACTCTGCTGAAAACACCTAGTAAAGCTTCAGCCACACTCTCAGTGTCACAGTTTTTAAGAGCCACCGCCTCGGGATACCTAGTAGCGTAATCCACCATTGTATGGATATATCTAAGAACCATCCTTTGCCCTCGGCTCCAGTGGCCCAACTAAGTCTACTTCCACCCTTTAAAACGGCTCCTCTATAACTCTGCCTCACTTGACTTTGGAAACGCTTCCCTTGTCCACCGTTCTCTGACATTCATCACAAGAGCGACAATACCTACCCACAATAGTAGAAACACCAGGACATACAAACTTTGTCTGAATCCTAGCCAGTGTCTTCTTACATCCTAAATGTCCACCCATTAGTGATGAGTGTGCCAACTTCATAACAGCTCTTCTTAAATTTCGTGGAACAACGAGTTGCTCACTAACACAACCATCAACTACAAGTGTAAGTTACAAAATACCTTTGTTCTTTACAAAGTAATGACTTTCTCGGTCTGACTTATGAAACACTTTGCTTACATCTACATATCTTCTTATGTTATCGAGAGTACTATTGCGTTGTTGCTGAATCTTAAAATCTTGACTATTTACACCCTCCATAAAATCCTTTACCTTCAACTTAGGTGACTTCTTGCCTCCTTGATCCCTACTTTGTTGTCTTGTTACCGCCGCACTAACTTTTACTTATCTACCATCAATAGCACTATCAATCTGTCCAATAACAAGGTCATACACTGGTGTCCTTATGCATGCTGCCAAAGTCGTACCAGAAAAGTATGGAGTATCTATCACTATCTATGCCTCAGGATAAGTGAGCACATTACCGTTAGCCATTTGTAACTTTAGCCATTTACCAGTGAACTTCGACTTGTGTACCGGCGATCGTTTAACTAGTAAAGTGGTACATCCTTGATCACGCTACACTTTGACTCTCACTCCTCCCCCTGGTCCTTCTGACACAATCAGTTTATCATTGATTGCAGCAGCTGCCTTCTCTCGGTTATGTCTGTAACCACCAGTTTCCTTTTTTATTCTATGATAACAGTCTTTTGCGGCGTGATTAGTCCTGCCACACACAAAACATGATCGAACAGCTGGTTTCTTTATCAGTTCACGAACATTTTTTCTTTCGTTTCCGCCTTCTTCCACAGTCTCGACCTTGTTCACAGGTCGCGTAGCTTTTTTATCTTGACCTCCGTGGGCTTCTATACACAAATCTGCCATTTTAACCACTTGCCCAAAAGTGTTCAACTCTTGTTCTTTCACAAATAATATTAACCTTCTGTCACAAGCATTCATAAACTGCTCAGTTAAAATTAAGTTTGCCAGATCTTCGTAAGTTTTCTCACATTCAGCCAGCTCTACCCACTCATTAGGTTGTTTTTAAGTCTATTCTCAAACTGTGAAGCAGTTTCATTCTTAAAAAACTTACAAATACGGAATCTGTTCCTATAACCTTCAGCTGTACATTGAAAACACTTTAACAAAGCATCTTTGACCTCATCGTAACTCTTAGCTTCCACTGGTGATAAGTGCTGATAAGTTTCTAGCGCCTTATCCTGAAGTTGTGATGCCAAACTAATTCCCCAAATATCTTTACTCCAACTAGCACTTGTAGCTAACCACTCAAATCTCAAGAGGTAAGCATCAATACTGTCTGTGTTCTCATTAAATGAAGGCAACTTTGAAAAACTTGGCTTACACTCAGCTTCTACCACAGTATGTCTTTTCTCGGCTACTTTCGCCTCCAACTGCTACTTCTGAAGCTCAAACTCCTGTTTTAATCTCAGCTCTTTTAATGCTAACTTACGATCCCCTCTTTCTGACGTTAATTTACGATTCTCTCTTTCCTTAGCACGCTCGTCTCTTTCTGCCTTTTCCTTGTCAAGCACAAATTCTTTTAAGTCCACTCCTTACAACCCAATCTCCCTACCAATCTCAACAAACTTATTCAGATTACTCATGATGACTAAATTAGCACTCTGAATAAATAATCTGTTCCACTCTTGCGTGAACGGTCACCAGAAATATTACCATATGACTCGAGTCCCTGTGTGGGCTCCAACGTCGAGTGTAGGGAATCAATGGAATATCCTTGCGGAAACCATTCGAACCACCTGGAGACAACTACTTAAGTAACTGCTTATTCTGGTGAACCGTGCCACACAACAATGGGGATCATAAAAGAATTGCTGCCAATAGTGTTTATATAATTCACAAATTAGACATGTACATTCACAGCGTCAACACTTTCACATCCTTTGTAACGAACAACCATTGCCACACCCTTGTATCAGCAACCCAACACATTGTTTCTCGTGCTAAACACCAACTCTACTTTTCTCGTTTGGTGTTGTTGAACACGAGAACTAGTAATTACTCCTTGTGAAGTTGGCACCCCACGTTCCACTTGCGAGAAGCCACACTCTGGCGTCTGACTTGGGCTCGTAGCTAGCACTCTGCACACCACGGCCTGTCACCTTCGCTTCACAACAACTCCCTTAGGAGTTAAACTCCCATATAGGCGAAACACCTGGGTTCCCGAGAGCCACGGTGCCTCACACCTGAGTTACTGCTCGACTGACTACCCTGCCTACCCAATGCCTTGACTAAAACTCCGTCACGGCTTCACCAGCCATTTCAAACAATTTAACTAACACCTCAAATCATTACATGTGCAGAGTTCGAGCATGACAATAATAATACAAGTAATATATTAATAACTAGCAATAATAGTAATATAGTATAAGTAATAAAAGTAATAGTAATGAAAACAACAACTAAATCAACACAAACAAAAAAACAAACAAACAAACACACAACGTCTACACGCAATAATTTTTTTTCCTCAGAGACCGCAAACTAAAAAAAAAAGATAAAATGAAAATGAATCCATGTTGTGCTGTTCACTCTGTCTCTCTCTCTCTCTCTCTCTCTCTCTCTCTCTCTCTCTCTCTCTCTCCTCTCTCTCCCCAATCAATGTAAAAAGTTATATCCACGAGAGATTGAGATGAAAAAATATATATCACAACACATTTCGCAACGTTAAAGAGAAAACTTCCAAAATAAACCTGAAATATTTACTGAAAAAAGAGAAACACAGTTAATCATATGGAAATACATGCATAAACTCTCAAAAAACCACAAGTTATAAGTAATTAGCTACTTTTGTATAAAATGTAAAAATATATGTATAAAAGATTATTATATTAAGTTCATGCAACCATTTTGTAATATTCCTATAATATTCTTTGCATCTCAAAATAATTTAAATCCCAGTTTCTCAGTCCTTAAAATCATTTAAGGTTTCAATTAATTTAAACCACAAAAATCTAAAAAATCTATATTACCAAAACTACTTTAATTTCTCCAGTTTTTTTTTTAGGGAGAAGAGGAGGTCAATAAAAATGTTGTACTAGTTATTACGCAAAAATAAATAATAAAATAATAGAATATATTTTACCTTACCTATTCAAATAATTGATTAGGTAAGCATATGTCTTTTAGTCCCTTATATCCTTAAGAACCATCGTCACCCTGAATAAAATTCGCATAAAATCGTCACCAACACAAACTTTTATAAGAAAAAACAAAAAATTTGATTATATTTTTTTTACCATAACAAGCATTACATTCGTGTTCCTAATTGGTTTTTATTTATTTGGTTTTCCAAATACCTAAAAAACAAAAGGCAACAATAACAGCATTAACTTTTTGTTTCTGAACTGAGTTTTATACATAATTTTTTTTCTCTCTCTCTCTCTCTCTCTCTCTCTTTATCTCTTTATCTATCTATCTATAAATCTATCTATTTTTCAATCTCTCCTTTTAAAACACCCAATATACCTGACTCTTATACCCTGTTCAAGCAGTGAAAAAGACAAATATAGAGGAAGAGAAAGAGAGAAAGAAAGAGAGAGAGAGAGAGAGAGAGAGAGAGAGAGAGAGAGAGAGAGAGAGAGAGAGAGAGAGAGAGAGAGAGAGAGAGAGAGAGAGAGAGAGAGAGAGAGAGAGAGCGAGAGGAGAGAGAGAGGGGGGGGGAGAGAGAGAAAAAAATGTGTTGCTACCTTACATACACTTTATTTCCTTGTCATCTAACTGTCAAAATGAATTGTTGGTTGACTATATCCTCCATCATGTTTTTTTTTCAATTCAAATTTTTTTTCAATTCAATTCACAAACCTTGTATTTCCTTTAATAACTTTATAATTCTATCATTCACAATTCATAGTAATTTGATCACAACTAACATTGAAGTCAATAAATTTCTACAAGAATTTCATAAACCACGAGGGGAGCAGAGAGAGAGAGAGAGAGAGAGAGAGAGAGAGAGAGAGAGAGAGAGAGAGAGAGAGAGAGAGAGAGAGAGAGAGAGAGAGAGAGAGAGAGAGAGAGAGAGCACTGTGCAGATGAGCTGATAAGGCCCCTCACGCACATCTTTCAGCAGTGCCTCCAAACGGGCGCCTGGCCAAGCCTGTGGAAGGAGGCTCGTGTCACGCCCGTACACAAGAAAAAGGAGAGGACTGATCCAGCCAGCTATCGTCCAATCTCGCTCCTGTCAGTTGTCAACAAGATCTTAGAAAGGATTATTGCAGAGCAACTGACTCACCACCTAGAGGAGCACCACCTGATGTCCCCTAGACAGTACGGGTTTAAGAAGGGACGCTCCGCCTCGGACCTGCTTCTCCTGCTCTCCAAATCATGGCAGGACTCCCTGGACTCTGGCCGCCCATCGCTGGTGATTGCCTTGGACATCGCCGGGACCTTTGATTGTGTGTGGCACAAGGGCCTCCTGGCAAAGCTTGAACAGCTCGGCTTCACGGGACACCTGCTGGCGTTGTTCTCGAGCTACCTGCACAGTCGGAGTCTAAGGGTGGTGGTGAATGGAAGCACGTCAGCCACATACCCGGCGGAGGCTTCCGTTCCACAGGGATCGGTCCTGGGCCCCATCCTGTGGAACATTTACTTCAATAATCTCCTCCAAAGCCTCCCTGTGGCGTCTGCCTATGCTGACGACTGCACCGTGTCCCACACCGACACTAGAGAGGAGACTGCGAACGTGATAGATGCCACCAAACGTCAACTTGGTGACATCACGGCCTGGGGAAGACGGTGGCAAGTCAAGTTTGCTGCCGAGAAGACCCAGGCCATGGTTATATCACGTTCGAGGGAGGACCCCAGGCTACTCGAGGGGAGGCTGAAGTTTGGGGACGATACCCTTGCCATCAAGAACTCCATCAACATCCTGGGGGTAGAGGTTGACTCCAGGCTCCGCTTTGACAGCCACCTGGAGACAGTGGCGCGTCGAGCCTCCCTGGGGGTGACTCTCCTGCGCCGAGTAAGGCACCTGCTCGACGCTGACGGCCTCATGCGGCTGTATAAGGCCCAAGTGAGGCCCGTCATGGAGTATAGTCCTCACACCTGGATGAGTAGTGCCCAGTGCCACCTGTCACTGCTGGACAAAGTGCAGAGGCGTGCTGAGCGCCTCATACACCCAATCGACGACCAACATCACATGGAACGTCGCCCGCGGCAACAGTGGCAGCAGCAGCAGCGACGACAACAACAACAACATCAGCTGCAGCTCCAACAACACCAGCAACAACAACAACAACGACTACAGCAGGAGCAGTGGCGGGATGATCCCCGCTCCCAGCTTGACAACCTGGGGCACCGGAGGAGAGTCGGTGCCCTCACAGTGCTGCACAAGGCCCAGGTGCAACACTCTTCCTACCTTGCAGGACTTCGGGTCCCGTGGAGGAGGTCAGAGCGCGCTACAACGACGGTAGCGTCAGGTGATCTCCTCCTCGAGGCCCCGAGGACCCACATGATGGACATCAGGACCGTGATGGGCCAGTGAGCCTTTACATGGGCCACGGCGACACTGTGGAACACCTTCACGGTTGAGGTGGATGTCGATGGCCATTCACCCAGCAGGTGAAGGTGGCGGCCCACAGATGGAGCCGCTTAAATCCGCCTTAGTGCCCGTAAGGCGTGACACAGTGTCGTGTCAATTGTGACATACAGTGACACACACATAGTGACACACACATAGTGACACACATTGACACAGGTTACGTGTAAATAGTGAGCCGGAAAAGTGCCTCTGACAGACAGTGACCCTTAGTCTGTAGCATTATATATTTAGTTTATCCATAAGGCATAGCTTTCGGATAGATGTCCCCGGGACAGGGGACATCTTTAGCTTCTGCCACCCATTGCCTTCACCAACCTCTTTGCTATTTGTAGCCCCATGTATACCATGTCAGTTATTTAAATAAAAAAAAAAAAAAAAAAAGAGAGAGAGAGAGAGAGAGAGAGAGAGATAGACAGAGAGAGAGAGAGAGAGGAGAGGGGAGAGAGAGAGAGGAGAGAGAGAGAGAGAGAGAGAGAGAGGAGAGAGAGAGAGAGAAGAGAGAGAGAGAGAGAGAGAGAGAAGAAGAGAGAGAGAGAGAGAGAGAGAGAGAGAGAGAGAGAGAAGAGAGAGAGAGAGAGAGAGAGAGAGAGAGAGAGAGAGAGAGAGAGAGAGAGAGAGAGAGAGAGAGAGAGAGAGCGAGCGAGCGAGAGGAGAGGGAGAGAGAGAGAGAGAGAGAGAGAGAGAGAGAGAGAGAGAGAGAGAGAGAGAGAGAGAGAGAGAGAGAAAAAAAAAAGAGACAGACAGTGGGGGGAGTGGGTATTATGGGTAGAGTGAAGAGTGGAGTGGGACGGGTCAGTGGTTAGAAGTGAGAGGAGAGAAGAGGGGAGAGAGCGGTAAAGAGGAGAGTGGGAGATGACCAACACACA
The DNA here is from genome assembly GCA_016584305.1 of Chionoecetes opilio. Taxonomy (NCBI): domain Eukaryota; kingdom Metazoa; phylum Arthropoda; class Malacostraca; order Decapoda; family Majidae; genus Chionoecetes; species Chionoecetes opilio. The sequence goes on from JACEEZ010021591.1 coordinate 14,825, forward strand.
ATGATGTTTTAAGGAAGCTATGAAAGGCTGTGATGGATATGAGTGAAAAGGAGGAGGAGGAGGAAGAGGAGGAGGAGGAGAAGGAGGAGGAGGAGGTGAGATAGATAGAAAGACAGTGATAGAGATATAAAAAGATAGAGACATGTGAGTGGTGTCGTTTTCCAGAGTTCTGCCTCAAAATTCAGCCTTCAGGACATTCCCTCACACCCTCCTCCTCATATGTTACCTCTCCCTCCCCTCCTCCCTTCCTTCCTCCATTCCTTCGCTAAGTTCTCACGGTATTGCTATGTTTTTGCTTCATTATGAAAATTATGAGACTTCGGCAAATGAATGACTTTATTTTCGTGTGGCATGTTGTGTGTGTGTGTGTGTGTGTGTATGTGTGTGTGTGTGTGTGTATGTATGTGTGTGTGTGTGTGTGTGTGTGTGTGTGTGTGTGTGTGTGTGTGAGAGAGAGAGTACTTACCCCCTCATGTGTGTCCGTGTGTAGCTCCAAGTAACCCAAAAGGAGATTTGTAGCAACAACTTTTCTAAGATTACACACTTCCTTTCTTTCTTTAATTCTCTTATATCACTCTTTCTTCTTTCTCTTTATTTATCTCTATCTTCTGTTTTTGCTTTGCATCTGTGCGAGTCTCTTTGTTATCTTTTCTTTTTGTTGTTTCTGTACCTCGTGTTCTATGTTTATGTTTCTCTTTCCAGTTTTTGTTGTTTTGCTTTCTCTCTTTCTATCTCACTTTATTTCTAGCTTTCCTCTTTTATTAACCCACTTAAAAGTCACTATATATATATTTTTTTTTTATCTTTCGTTATTTTTTCTTGAGGTTGCTTGAGGTGTTTTCTCTCTCTCTCTCTCTCTCTCTCTCTCTCTCTCTCTCTCTCTCTCTCTCTCTCTCTCTCTCTCTCTCCCTTATAAATTTGTTTCCCCTACCAGTACATTTCTTGTTTTACATCTTCCATCTCTTTTATTCTTTTTGTTCTAGTTCTTGGTTGAGTTTTGTTTCATGCATATGTCAATTCACCACCGAGGAGGACACACACACACACACACATACCAAATCAAATTAAAACACCCCTTCGCTGCACCATATCAATATCAAATCACTATAATACTTACTTCACCATACACTTCATTAACACCACGAACTGTCGTCACAATAAAAAAACTAAGCGGGGTCTTTAAATCACCACACACCCTTTAACACCACCGCTCGCACACACTTGATCACCGCACCGTGCAGGCTCCAATGTTTACAGAACCCACGAGAGGAAGTTACCGTACGTCTACCTTCCGTGACGGCCACTGCCACACTGAGCTCTTGTCCTTTGCCTCAGACCAGGGTTGTGAACTTTTGTAGCCCACATTATCGTACCGAGCCTTAAAAAATTATCGTATTTTCAGATAGATTATCGTACAACCTTAGCTAAAATAATATAGTCAGTAGATAACTATATACATCATTGAATTCAGCATTCCACATATAAAAATATTTTCTCTTTTCATATCCAATCATGACACAAAATTCCATGTTAATTTATTTTTTCCAAAATAAATTAAACTATATATAACAAAAATATATATATTAACACATATACTGACTCAAAAGAAGCTGAACTCGAGAACTCTACATAGCTATCATCCTCAAAAGAAAAGAGGAATTCCTGTTCCTCCTCTATTCTTTTATCCCTTGTGTCAGCTGGCGCTTTTAATGATAGTGTGTCAGTTGTCATCGACATATCATATCATGTGTAGGGATGAAAGTAACACAATCTCCCTTTTCCCTACACACTGCGCTGCTGGAAGAGAACCAAGTATGGTTCCCGTTAGAAGTCAGTTTCTTAACTTTGTCTTGGTAAGGTTAATTTGCTAAATACCCTCTCACAATCTGCGTTCTAATGCGGCAAGCAACGCTCCAAATCCATGTCATGCAAAGGACCAAAAGTGTGTGTGTGTGTGAGAGTATCAGTGAGAATGTGTGTGTGTGTGTGTGTGTGTGTGTGTGTGTGTGTGTGTGTGTGTGTGTGACAGTGTGTGTGTGTGATTTTGAGGATACAAGTAGGAAAGAAAAAAGGTTCAGTAGTTTACTTCATATTGTTTTTCTTAGGAGCATACTCTTGTCATATTCTCTCTCTCTCTCTCTCTCTCTCTCTCTCTCTCTCTCTCTCTCTCTCTCTCTCTCTCTCTCTCTCTCTCTCTCTCTCTCTCTCTCTCTCTCTCTCTCTCTCTCTCTCTCTCTCTCTCTCTCTCTCTCTCTCTCTCTCTCTCTCTCTCTCTCTCTCTCTCTCTCGCGGAAGTTGACAGCGACAGATTTTTTTTTTTTTTTTTTTTTGCGATAACAATTTTTGTATGACTTTATAATGTAATTATATTTGTGAGTCAATTATCGTATTTTCGTGTACGATTCCCAAACATGCATCGTACATCGTACGGATAGTCAAATTGTCGTACAAATACGATATTTATCGTACAGTTCACAACCCTGCCTCAGACTCAGAGTCAGACTCAGTGCCTGGCTGGTCGCTGCTGCTGCTGCTTTTCTGAGGCAGTTTCTTGTTTTTGTTCCTTACAAGGGGGAGTGGATATTTCTTACATATCTATAATAATATAAGCGAAAGTGTGTCTGTCTGTGTGTATGTGTGTGTGTGTGTGTGTGTGTGTGTGGTATAGGTTCCGCCCCCCGTGGCGCAAACACCTCATATGGCACATTTTTGGAATCAGGTTGACCAGGGGAAGGTCATAAGCCCTCTTATGAGATGATCCGATCCCATTTTTTTTCTTCTTTTTTTTAGCAGCCTATTAGCGAGAATTGTGAAAACAAAAGTGGGTTGCGAGAATTGAGGAAGCCTTAATGTAGGGTGATGGGTAATGGGTGAGTGAATGGGTGGGGTGATGGGTAATGGGTGTGGGGTGATGAGTGAGTGAATGGGTGGGGGGTGATGGGTTGGGGGTGATGGGTGATGGGTGAGGGAATAGGTGGGGGGTGATGGGTAATGGTAAATATAAGCGAAAGTCTGTCTGTCTGTGTGTGTGTGTGTGTGTGTGTGTGTCTGGTATAGGTTCCGCTCCCGTGGCGCAATCACCTCATATGGCACATTTTTGGAATCGGGTTGACAAGGGGAAGGTTTTAAGCCCAATTATGAGATGATCCGATCACTTTTTTTTTCTTTTTTTTAGCAGCCTATTAGCGATAATTGTGAAAAAAGTGGGTTGCGAGAATTGAGGAAACCTTGATGTAGGGTGATGGGTAATGGGTGTGGGGTGATGGGTGAGTGAATGGGTGGGGGGTGATGGGTTGGGGATGATGGGTGATGGGTGAGGGAATAGGTGGGGGGTGATGGGTAATGGGTGAGTGAATGGGTGGGGGGTGATGGGTAATGGGTGAGTGAATGGGTGGGGGGTGATGGGTAATGGGTGAGTGAATGGGTGGGGGGAATACATACATTTCTACATCCATGATTTCAGGAAAGTTAGAAGGGGCTATCTGGAGAGTCCATGTTTGGTGGGCCGAAGGCCCACCAAACACAGGTGGTGGGCCGAAGGCCCACCAATAGCCCTCCGCAGGAGCTAGCCAAAAAGTCCGCCCGGAGGGCGGCTTTGCGGCTAGTTATTTCATAAGATATTTCTTACATATTTTCTTATTTTTTCTTATTTTCTGTTCACCTACTCGTCTTGTGTTCCCTACATCCATTTGACCATTAACCCTTCCCTTACCTTACCAAACACCTTCCTTCCCCTTCCCCCCCCTTCCCTGTCCCTCTGACCTTATCCACCCATGACCCACCAGCATCCACTGACCTTGTTACGATACTGTTTTCATGTATTGTAGAAAGGTCAGATAGCTCACTCCTTATTTTGTAGAAAGGTCAGTAAGGTGTTCTATGGCTTAAAAATGTCTTAAGGTCATAAAAGATACCTGTACAAATGCTTTTAAAAAAAGTTGAGAAAATTATCAGTCCAACAATTTTAATTGCTTACTTCCTTAAAAAAAATATTAATCCCTTAGTAGTAATAGTGATGGTAGTAATAATAGCAGTAGTAGTAGAGGTGATGATATTGATAGAAATAATGACAATAATAGTAATAAAGATAATGATGATGATAATAACAAACAATTACTCCTTGCCTCTTTAAGGTCCATTTCTTGTTCCCATATTTCCATTCCTTTTCTCCTATAAAGTGTGGCTTGTATTCCGTCTTGTGTCCTAAGTTTTGTATCCCCGTGTCATGTGTCGTCACGTCGCTGTGCTGTGTTGTGTTTCCCGGCATATCCATCAACCCTTCCAAACCTCCACAACAATTACATCAAGATTATTATTGAACTCCAGAAGCCTCGCTAACACACCGAGGCTGCGAAGACACCAACAGAGTACACACACACACGCACACACACTCACTCACTCGCACTCTCACTCTCACACACACACACTCACTCACTCTCACTCTCACTCTCACTCTCACACACACACACACACACACACACACACACACACACACACACACACACACACACACACACACACACACACACACACACACATCACACACACACACACACACACACACACTCACACACACACACACACACACACACTCACGCGCATTAGCACACAACACAAGCACACACGCACACGAAGAAACTGTTAGAATAGTACAACAGAGAGACAGACAGATAGGTAGATAGATGAACAGACAGGCAAACAGACACAAACGTAGAGAATACAACAGAGATACAGACAGGAAGATAAAAAGACAGATAGAGAGAGATGAATAGATAAAAAGACAGACAAACACACAGGGAGAGCACAACAGAGACAGACATGTAGAGAGACAGACTGATAGGTACGTAAATTGATGAATAGACAGACAGACAGACAATTTTCTTAGGAATACAAAAATTGTCTAGGTAAGTGTACATAGCGGTATTAGTAGGTAAGGTAAGTGTACATATTTGTAGTTGTAGTGGTAGTAGAGGTGGTGGTTTTAGTAGTAGCAATGTTAATAATAGTAATAACAACAACAATAATGATACTAATAATCATAACATCAATAATAACAATAATAATAATAATTTAAATTAATATATAAATAATAATAAGTAATAATAGTAATAACATACAACTTTAACATTAAAATATTTTTTTACAGAGATCTGTGACGAAACGTTGACCATTCAGCTTTAAACCGTTGTTTCTTGTTGTCACTTGAGGAGAAAGCTCGAATAGGTTCTTATGATTAATGGTATCAACTCCTTTAAGGAGGAGGAGAGGCGTGCAGAGGCTATGTGAAGAAAGAAGGAAAGATACAAAATAAGGAGGAAGAAGAGGAGGAGGAGGAGAAGGGGGAGATTGAAGAGGAGGATACTAATGCCACACTGAGCTCTCATCCCTTGCCTCAGAGTTCAGAGTCAGACTCAGTGCCTGGTTGGTCGCTGCTGCTGCTGCATTTATGTGGCTATTATTCTTATCTTTTTAAGGAGAATGTCTATTTATTACCTCTATACTTCCACTCGTGTCCAATTACTGTCCATCTAACTGTCTGTTCACGTAGTCGTCTTGTCCTTCCCTTCATCCATTTGACCATTAGCCCTTCCCTTACCTTACCTAAGACATACCTTCCCCTCCCCCCCTTCCCTGACCTTATGACCTTATCCACCCATGACCCACCAGCAGCACGCCAACCACTGACCTTGTTACGAGACTGTTTTCATGTATTGTAGAAAGATCAGATAATTCACTCACTCGTTTGGAAAGTGTATAAAGGTCTGAAAGGCACGACGGGGCTTACATGTAGTCAGTCAGACTTAGTCTGTAATGACATGACATGTAGTCTTTGTCAGAAAAGATACCTGTACAAATGCCTGAAAAAATTGTGAAAAAAGTATCAAGACAAAACAATTGTATTGCTTACTTCCTAAAATAGTATTAATCCCTTACTAGCAACAGTGATGGTAGTGGTAGTAATACTAGCAGAAGTAGTAGAGGTGATGATATTGATAAAATAATAAAATAAATTGTGAAAATAATGATAATGATTATGATAATAATAAACAATAACTCCTTGCTCCTTTAAGGTCCATTTCTTGTTCCCTTAAATTCCATTCCTTTTCTCGTATAAAATGTGGTTTGTATTTCGTCTCGCGTCCCTGGCCATGTCGCTGTGCTGTGTGTCTCACGGCATATCCATCAAGCCTTCCAACCCTCCATAACAATTACATCAAGATTATTACTTAACTCCAGAAGCCTCGCTAACACACCGAGGCTGAGAGGACACCAAACAAAGTACACACACACACACACACACACACACACACACACACACACACACACACACACACACACACACACACACACACACACACACACACACACACACACACACACACACACACACACACACACACACACACACACACACACATTCACACACACACACACGCACACACGCACACGCACACATACACGAAGAGACAGTTAGAATAGTACAACAGAGATACAGACAGGAAGAGAGACAGACAGATACTTAGATAGATGAAGGGACAGACAGCTTTGTAGGAATACAAAAACTGTCTAGGTAAGTATATAGTGGTAGTAATATTAGTAGTATTGTATTTGTAGTGGTAGTAGTGGTGGTGGACTGGTGGCTGCATTAGTAATACTGATAATAATAGTAATTACAACAACAATAATAATGATAATAATAATCATAACAAATAAAAACAATAACAATAGTAATTATAATATCAATATATAAAAAGTAATAATAATAATAATAATAATAATGATAATAATAATAATAACATAATAATAATAAAAACAATAACAAAAATATTTTCCGCGTTACTTGTTGACCACACATGAACAGCAAACTCGCCACAAACAACACCAACCAAACAGAACAAAATACAAAAAAAACTCAAACTATAACAAAAACAATGAAAATATGACAAACCATCATAACAAAGCAAAAAACAACTATAGGTCATAACAAAAACAACAATGAAAATAACACGAAACATCAAAACGAAACAAAACTGAAAATATATACAAAGGTGTTGCAGAGATTATAAACCAGCTCGACAAAAAGACATCAATAAACCAGTAAACAAACAAACAAGTAAATAAACAACTGATGGACCAGTGACAGTTGTTTCTTGTGATTGGTTATGATTTTTTTTTCTCTCTCTCTCTCTCTCTCTCTCTCTCTCTCTCTCTCTCTCTCTCTCTCTCTCTCTCTCTCTCTCTCTCTCTCTCTCTCTCTCTCTCTCTCTCTCTCTCTCTCTCTCTCTCTCTCTCTCTCTCTCTCTCTCTCTCTCTCTCTCTCTCTCTCTCTCTCTCTCTCTCCCTCCCTCTCCCGTGAATCTGTCCCTCCACCTGCCCATCCATGTTTCATATCCACTCTCCCATATATGCAAGGGTCCGGTTCGGTTTGGTTACGTTCGGGTTTAATTCTGGTGTGAAAAGTGTTTAGTTATGTTCTAATTTTATCTGGTAGACGGGGAGGGGGGGAGTCTCAGAAGGAGTATGCATATGTTTTCAGAGTTCGTAATGGCATTTCTTTAGCGTGTTTTACTGTTTTTAATTTGATAATATTATAGAACAAACATTTACGAAGATTACAGTATATCATATATACTGATAAACTAGTCTATATGATCCGTATATATATATATATATATAATATATATATATATATATATTATATATATATATATATATATATATATATATATATATGAATCCTTGCGGCCCTCCGACTTCAGGCCCTTGTGCAACAGGCCGATATTCCGTGCGCAGTCCAGATTTACAGTGGTCTATGGTTAAGGTACTTACTTCAAGGATGTCACCTGCTTGGTATGTCACATGTAGGTGTGCGGGTGTGTGTGTGTGTGTGTGTGTGTGTGTGTGTGTGTGTGTGTGTGTGTGTGTGTGTGTGTGTGTGTATTGTGTGTGTTTGTATATATATATAATATATATACGTATGTGTGTGTTCTCTCTCCCTTTCTCTAATCTTCTTTTTTCAGACCGTTCTTCATTTAATCTTGGACTAGTCTCCGTTTTTGTTTGTTTATTTATTTTTCTTTCTTATTTTTTTCAAAGAGTATTTGTTAATATCCTTCGCTTTTTTCCTTTCACTTTAATATTATTGTCCTTATCAATATTTTCCTCTAACTTCTACCATGTTTTTCTTTATTCTTTTTCTTCTTCTCCCTATTATGTTTTTCTTCAATCATCATTGTCATACTTTTACCAAGGGTTTCTTTTTACCAGTATTTTTCGGAGTATTTTCTATGTTACTATTTTCTAATTCGCTCTTAGTTTTACTTTTCATTATGTGTCACGCATTTATATATTTGTTTCTCTCTATCTTTTTTTCTACACGTATTTGGTAATTTCCTTAGTTTTTTGCGTTAACCTTTCTATTTTATTGTCCTAATCGCCATTTTCTTCTTATTTCTACGATTGTCTCTTATTTAATCATATTTAGTTATGATTTTTCTCTTTTATTTTTCTTTCAAAATTATTTACATATTTTTACGATTGATTTCTACTTCATAAATATTTTCTTGATATTTTATGTCACTATTATCTTATCCTCTCTTCGTTTTCCTTTTACTTTTTGTTCCATTCATTTATTTTTGTCTCGTTTGTATATGTTTAGCGGCTGACTGCTTCAATGTCTTCCAAATTTATTCATTGACATATTTTCTTTTCTTTTAACTATTCTTTTATATTTTACCATTCAATGTAAGTCTCGTCAGACCATTAACTTTTCCTTTCTTTCCACTATACGCTTAGGGAATACGGTATATACATAGTTCTGCTTTTTGTATTCATACACTGAAAATAAAATGAATATATTGTAAATTTATGATTTTCCCCTTCTAGGTTTTTGGTTTAAGTAAAAAAAAATGGTAATCTGGTTTAGTTGGATGGATTTTTTTCTTATTTCTATGGGATTTTTATGTTATGTTCAAGTATATATAAAATAATAATAAAATAGAGAAAAAAGGTTGAATGAGTGTGTGTGTGTGTGTAAATAAGTAAGTAAGTAAAGTTTATTGCCATTACTAGTAAATATATACATTCAGTAATTACATAAAAAGTGGTCGTTGGCACGATCTGTCGAGCCAAGGCTCCCTGACAGACATGTTCAGATATAAGTTATATGTGCTGAGCAGAATCAGTTGGCTGTTTGTTTATGTAGTAAAAATATACTACTCTGTAACGTGAAGCAAAATAAAAATATACATACATATACATATATACATACATATACACATATACATACAGACATACACATATGCATATACACATATACACACATATACACATATATGCACATACACACATACATACATATCCACACACACACATGCATATATACGATCATTCATTCATCCATATATATGCAATGACACATAACATATACATTTACATGAAAAAATCTAAATAAGAACTTTCGTAAACTATGCTATCCAATATCATACTTTATATATTTAATACTACTACTATGACTATGAAAATACTACACAATGACTAAACCACATACCAAACTACATACATAAATACTATACATGTATACATGTATGGCATCTTAAATGTATATGAAATACATATCCTACCGTAGAACTCGTGGGATGTTTGTGAGGTCTAAAGGACAATGAAATATTTTTTTACTCTCCTCTTGAATTAAAAAAATCTGATATTATTAGTAAGTAGTTTTATGGTTGTAGGGAGAGCATTCCATAGTTGAGGACCAAAGCAAACTATGCTGTTCTTAAAGAGTGTTGTACGGAACTGTGGACATACTAAATTCATATTGCTTCCTCTGGTTCCATGCGTTGATTCTACAAATTTATAAATAGAAGTACCTGGACATTTTTTTTATTTTTAAACATGAAGTAAAGAACAAAACATTTATGAATATAAAAAAAATCAAGAAGTTTATTGTCTGAATATAAAGTAGCTGTTGAATCAAATTAACCCATACAAAATGTGCATCTAAAATTTTTGTCTTGTATTACTTTAAATTTTCTTAGGGAAGAAGGCCAAGTACAAGCCCATATAGGCACACAGTAATGAGATGGGGGTAACACAGGGTGTAGTAGATACTTATCATGGCTTCAGCAGTTAGATAATTACGGACTTTATACAATATACCACACATTCTAGAGAGTTTTGAATATATGCTATCTATATGAGGGTTCCAATACAGATTTTCATCAATAATGACACCAAGAAATTTTGTATGGGTTACACATTGTAGATCTTTACCGGAAAGCAATAAAGGAGGTATGTGATTTTTTATGGACCGGTTTGAATTTTTTTTTCAAATTAGTTTTGGTTATATTGAGTCTTAGTTTGGTTACTTTTATCCAGTCATTTATTAAATGTAACTCTGTAATCAAATTTGAATGGAGACTATGTATATCATTATCTTCCAGCAGCAGGTTTGTATCATCGGCATATATGGTAAATTTAAATTTAGAGCTGGCATTTACTATATCATCAATGTATATAAGAAAAAGTGTTGGTCCTAAAATTGATCCCTTTGGTACACCTGCAGATATAGAGTTAAGCAAGAATATTTTGTGATGCAGTATACAGCCTGTGACCTATTGGTAACATAATTTTCAAATAATTTCAGCGGTACACCTCTGATTTATATTTGCTGTAATTTATCCAGTAATATGTGATGATTTATTGTATCAAACGCTTTTGACAAATCCATAAAAACTCCTACAACATGTAATTTTCTTTCCAAGCTGTTATATATGTTATTGGTAAACTGTAGTATTGCAGACTCAGTTGAATGGTTAGCACGAAAACCTTGTTGATATACAGAGCGTAGGTTATTGTTCTCTAAATAGTTTTTCAAGCGAGTGGATATAGCTTTTTCAAATATGTTGCTGAATACTGGCAGTATTGATATAGGTCGATAGTTATTGATATCACTCCTGCTACCTGTCTTGTGTATAGGGATAACTTTTGCCGTTTTTAATTTGTTCGGGAAGATTCCAGTTTTTAAAGTAAGGTTGATGATGTGAGTCAAAGGTGTAGATAATAGTGTGGATGTTTGTCTTATAATTTTGGGAGATATATAGTCATATCCAGGTGTATCAGTTTTAAGGGTGCGCAAATAGTCATCTATTTCCTTATGGTTTGCTGGAGGTAAATACATTGAGAATAAAGGAGGATCATTCAAATAGCGATGGTAATCTTCATTTGGTATATCTTCATGGCTGTTTTGAATTTTTAAGAAATGATCATTAAATATATTTGAGGTGTCAGGGCAGAATGGTTTTAACTCAATTGTGTTAAGTGAGAATTTCTACCAAGTATTGAATTTATAGATTTCCAATGAGATTTAGGGACACCTTGGTTTTCTTTTCACATATCTCTGTGATATTAATTTTTCGCTGCTCTTAATATTGATGTTAGTTTATTTCTGTAGTGTCTGTATTGTTCTCTATATGTTAAAGGCCATTTACTTGCTAGTCGCTCTAACCTGTTTCTTTCTTTTATGCTGTTTCGCAAAAATGATGTCACATATGGACTTCGTTCTTTTTTTGCATTAATTCTAATTCTTCTTACAGGGAAATGTTTCTGAAATATATTATCAAATTTATTGAAGAAAAAAATCATAAGACTCATTTGGGAAGTTTGCCTCTAAAACATCGTTCCAGCTTACCACTGCAAGATCATTACTAATTTTCTGTAACGCAGTCTGTTTTAAGACTCTTTGTTGATATATACTGTTTGCATTTACCTGTACTGTGATCTGTGAACTGAGAAACGACTGGAAAGGGATCTGTGATATCTGTCTGTATTATATAACTGTTAATGTTTGTTTCTGGTTGCGACACCCAAATATGATCAATCAAAGTGGCAGAGGCACCTGTTACTCTGGTCGGTCTGGTGATTAAAGGAAAAAATGAGAAAGAGTACATTAAATTGATAAACTCATGAGACATACCTAATATAATGTTTTAACAAATCAAGATTAAAGTCTCCAAAAACATAGATACCATCATACCTTTTCTCATTTGCTGTAGAAAATATATCATTTAGTCTATTTAAAAAAGTATCAACATTGCCACTAGGAGGCCTATATATACATACATATAAACACTTCTTGTCTACGTGGATACATATAACACCTAAACACTCTATGTAAGGCTCAACGAAGGAAAAATCATTAGACAAACTAGAATTATAGTCACTAGAAATATACATAGCTACGCCACCGCCATTCCTGTTTCTACATTTGGTGAACATATTATAACCAGGCAACTGATATAATGGAATAAGGTCATGGTCTAATCTAGTTTCTGTAAAACCTATAACATTAATGTTTACACATGCATTAACTAAAATTAAGTCGACAAATGATTGGATATTGGTTGGTATAGAACGTATGTTCATACTGAAAAGTGTTGTATTTGTATTACTATCTGCATTAATAGAAGAAAAAGAATCAAGAAATATATAATCTGATTTGGGGACATTTAAGTCTCATGATCGTAAGCAAGACTGAGTAACATCTAAATCACGGTTATATTTGTCATCTAGTACAGAAAATGGATCAAATGACTTGTTCAACTGAGATAGACTGTCAGAAGTAAGTACAGTAATTAGAGCATCATTGTTTATATACGCAAAAGGTAGTTCAGAA
>JACEEZ010021591.1:32500-49648 GCA_016584305.1 Chionoecetes opilio
TTCGACTTTTCCAGGTCAAAAAGCATTGGAAACCGTGCAGGAGGGTATAAAAATAGGAAAAAATTGTTTTCTGAACAGGTCTAACGAGGCGTATTTGCATACAAACAGCCTGACAACCATGTGGAAGGAGAAGAAAGGGAAGGTAGGGAAAGATGAAGAGGATATGCAGGAGAGGAGGAAGAGGAAGGGGAAGGGAGGAGAAAGGATGAAAGGGGATTGACAGGGAGGCAAAGAACAGACAGGGAGGAAGAGGACAGTCTGGCAGGGAGGAAGATAAAATAATTAACAGTGAGGACGAGGAAGGACGGAGGAAGAGGACAGAAAGAGAGGCAGCAGGAGCACAAAACATGCATATTTATCACCAATGCCTCGATAACACACACTCACTAAATACTCTTCCATTATACATGAACAAAAACATTACTAAAATTTAATAAAAAATCCCCACGACCTAAATTATTGATGTTGGTTATAATTATTGATGTTGGCTATACATAACAAATATATACTACACATTTACGATCCTATTCAACCATACTAATAGAGATAAAGTTGACAGTAATGTTTAAGGAGCTGGTTGAAATGGAGTGGCAGGGTAAGGCCGCTTCTCTATTCCCACTACCCTGGATGGAGCCACTGACCAGCTCTAATATACTGTAGAGGGAGTCATTTGTCGCCTCCCTCCCTGTGTTGGCTTCATGTTCAGGGAAACGCTGGTGATGCTAAAAACATGTCTTCAGCATCAACAATATTGCCACTTTAACAAGATGAACAAAATCAGAGGAAGGACAAATTATGAGAAGGAAAAACTGGAGCAGTGAATTGTGTGAAGAGGCAAAAAGGCTTTTATAAACTCCTGCAGCGGTGATCTGTGAAGAGTGATGAGGAGCTTGTGTCGATGGAGAGATGAGGATATGAGCGGAGAGTGAGTCAAAGAGTTCAGGGCCAAGGAGTCAGGAGGATAACCTCTCTTTCTTTTCCCCTCTCTCTCTCTCTCTTTTCGCTCTCTCTCTCTCTCTCCTCTCTCCTCCTCTCTCTCTCTCTCTCTCTCTCTCTTCTCTCTCTCTCTCTTTTCATACGTTTATCTATCCATTTATCTATTAATTCATCTATCTATCTATCTATTTATCTTCTATCTTTCAATTCCTTTCCCATCCAAAACCGACTATTTTTCTCTTCTTTTTCAATATGTCTCACCATTTTCTGCTTTCACACTACAACGCTTGGAGACGTGACTACTGTTCTGGATTGTGGTGCAGGTAAGGGAGAAAAAGGCAAAGAAGTGTATGCTGTACGGAGGAGTGCATAGGGGAATAGAGGCAGGAAAGAGTGAGAGATGGTGGAGGTGAAAGTGAAAAGAATGAATGGCAAGAGAGAGAGAGAGAGAGAGAGAGAGAGAGAGAGAGAGAGAGAGAGAGAGAGAGAGAGAGAGAGAGAGAGAGAGAGAGAGAGAGAGAGAGAGAGAGAGAGAGAGAGAGAGAGAGAGAGAGAGAGAGAGAGAGAGAGAGAGAGAGAGAGAGAGAGTGGATGCAGGAATAGGGTTTATTGTGGATGTAAGATAGTGTCTTCATATTATAAATAAATATGGATAGTCTCTATACTCATGTAGATATCGGCAATGTTAATATTTACATGGGCTAAGATAGTAATGTATAGAGCGATAAGATAATACTTTTAGTGACTTGTATTTTTGAAAGCTATACGTCAGGTAGTGACAAGTCCAGCTACGCTCGTAGAAGAAAAAGTTTATCATTGTATTTTTTCATCGAGTTTTCTTGAATAAACTTTTCGGTAACACAACATAGCCTCGGGATATACAAGGCAAAATATACAGCCCATCTCGATACTCACGGGAGTAAAAACATATCCCTATCTCCCACCTTCTCCCTCCCACACACGCACTCACACAGTTAGTTAGTTAATTTATTGACAAAGAATTTCCAATACATACATAATACAAAATACAAAAGAATACAAAACCCAAAATATTATACAAAAAACAAGGCAGATCTATCATTTGTCCAACACAAACAAAATATCATTCTTTCCAAGTATAATACATATAATCTAAGCAAAAATACTAAGCACTTCATGTACATAATCACATAATTCACGTACATATGTGTCCTCATTCAACAGGTTGGTAATATTTGAAAACGATAGCATGTTGAACCTTACGCGGCAATGAACAGACAGGGGACAATCTATCAAGACATGTTGTTCTGTTTGCACCTGTTCACCATCCACTGACACACGCGTTGGTCCAGCAGGTGTGCGACTCCACCGCCTAATTCTATCCTAAGATTGTGAGACATAAGTCTGAGTCTGTCTGGTTCACGTTTGTAGTCTTGGATGAAACTATTGGTTCGATACACTTGGTGCACTGTCATGGATGGGTTCAGGTCTGTGATATATGTTGTGAGTTTTGTTGCACCGGCTTGTCTCTGTCCTGCACATATCTCACAACACTATTTAATGGATCCATATTATTGTCCCAAACGCACACACGCACACACACAACGCACACACGAAAAGTGTGAATTTAGGACTTAAAATGTGCCGGGATTGTGACAATTCCCTCCTGCAATGCACTGGATGAAAGAACACGAAAAGAAAGTTGAAATCCAAATATATTGCTTGAACTGCGCTGCGAGAGAGAGAGAGAGAGAGAGAGAGAGAGAGAGAGAGGAGAGAGAGGAGAGAGAGAGAGAGAGAGAGAGAGAGAGAGAGAGAGAGAGAGAGAGAGAGAGAGAGAGAGAGAAGAGAGAGAGAGAGGAGAGAGAGAGAGAAAGAAAAAAAAAGATAATCGAAATATGCTCTACGAATGGAATCAAGGCAGCCTCAATTGAACAAGTCTTTACCTCCTTGTAATGGACCATATATATTTTTACACAATTATTTGTTTAGCTACACAATCGAATTAATGGCCGTCGCTTCCATTACTTTGCAGAACGCGATACGAAAATGATTATACGAGCGATATTGAAAGCAACAATAGTGTATGCGTGTTCGTGGGCAAGCGTGCGCGCGCGCGTGTGCATGTGTGTGTAAAAGATATTGGCTCAAGAACTCATCATAGAAAACCTTGGATTAAAATATTCTTGCGACTTTAAAAAGCTGTGCAGCAAATTCAAGTCTCGAAAAGAAAATTTTTAGGCAAAAATATCACTCAGCTTATTGCGTAATGAATTATAATTATTGAATATAATTCTTCATGTTTCACAAAACCCACCAAAGGGCTGTGTTTACAAGTACCTGCAATTGTTATTATTTCATTACGTAGTTGTTATTTTTTTCGTTTTGATTTTGCTTTTCGACATTTTTCACAATCCCGGTATTTTCAACAGCTTTCTTTCGATAATATTTTTGCGGGCGAATTTTACTCTATTTTTGGGAGAGCTTGTTGTGCGTAAACGTGGCAACGAAAAGATTAAAAAGCACAGTTGCATACCAAATACCAAATCGCCCACTTTACTCACACGTCTTTACTAGCACTGTATTTAACTGCATTTCTGTGCGTGTTGTGTGGGTAAAACATGCGTTGGAAAATATAGCAACCTTACTAAAAGACACCATTGTTGTGTAAGCTTCAAGGACACCGAGCATGTCCCCCAGTCTGGCATAATAACAATGCATGTTTATACAGGTTGTTGTCTGACCTGTCTATTAGGCGAGGCTCGTGTGGCGGCGATGGACAGGTTCGTTTGTATCTAAGCCCATCACGACGCTGCCCCGTTGATGAATGCATGAAAGGGCAGGGGAAGGGAAGGAACAGGAGGGGACCAGTGCATATAAAAGTACACAGGTTTAACCCAGCATTCGGTAACATTATCTGCAACAGCAAATCAATGGTAAATGGATATCGCGTGTGTGAAAAAAATTAATACACAAGCATGAAGTTATCTTTCTTTTATGAGATTCTCTTTCTTTCCCATTCACTTCCGGCATGAAAGAGAAAAGTAAAGAGCACATACGGTGGGTGGAATCGCTCCGGTTATTTAATGTTCATCTCGTGTCGAAAATGAGGTATTATGATCGGTAATTAATTTTAAAAAGTTATCAGCATTTACAAATGTCATATATTTTACTTTTTTTCACTCTCGGCATTATCAGTATTTACAAGAATTCACAGTTTTCACATCTGGGTTTTCGACTCACGCCGTTCAAGAAAAACAAGTTCAAGAGAAACAACATTTTGGATGAAGGCACCACAGTCAGCAGCACGCAAGAGGCAATAGTACCAGAGGCAGCAGCACTACCATAGAAACAGCAGGAGCATCACATACCACCACCACCACCATCACTATAACCACTACCCCCCCCCCCCCCCACCACCACCACCACCTCTACCACCACAACCTGCATCACCACCACCACCACCACCACCTCCCTTCCGGCCTACCTTCTTCAATAAGAATCTGGTCTTACACCGATGCATCACCACGCCGGCACATATGGCACACCCGCACCCACCCATCCATATTCCCTACGCGGGGTTAAGCCAGGAACATTTGTACAAGGAGACAGCATGAAGCCATTAAGACAGCACGCCACCATGTCACCACTCATCCACGCCCGCACACAGCCACGCCCGCACACAGTCGCACTCGCACACAGCCACGCCTCCACACAGCCACGCCCGCACACAGCCACGCCCGCACACAGCCACGCCCCCACACACCCACGCCCGCACACAGCCACGCCCGCACACAGCCATACCCGCACACAGCCACGTTAGTAATTAGTCAGACAAAATCAGGACAACAACAACAGCAACAACAAAAGAGACAACAGTAGCGGCAATAACTTATCATAATCATCAATAAGGCAACATTTTAGTACGTTAACGCAGCCTAATACTTATTTCCTGCCAATATATAACGTAGCTACTGAGCGGCTGTATTGCACGTGTTATGGCGTCACTGCCCTAAAGATCTCTAATTCATTTCTTGATATTAAAGCTATTAGTTAACCGATATTTTCAATTACAAAAACTAGGGAAAATATAGTAACTTATAATATTGCATGAAACCATCAAGAACATTCCGACTAAGCTTCAAACACAACGTAAAGATAATTTCAGTCCACAAAAAGGCAACAAAAAGTTATTGTATAATTAGCACGAACCTCCTGGCTCGTATCTCTGCTTCATTGTCATTCTACATGCAGCTGAGCAGTAACATTGCATCATTACAAGTAATTAAAGAATGTCGCTAAACTTTCGGGAATTAAATTAAGAAATAAAACTTAGAAAGCAGCGATAAATCCCGTGAAGTGGCTGTTTATCAGACAAAAGCCTGGAGTCAGGAAAGGCAGGCAGTGCAGGGCGCGCCTCAGCAGGCAGCAAGAAGCACCCGGTGAGACTTCAGAGCGAGGATGGGCAGGAGGCAAGTCGCTCGTGTTACTCGCTCAGTTTTAATCAGCAATGGAGGACATGGTGTGGATCTCGAAACGGTATGACTGAAACACGTCTGGTGCTAAATATTGCGTCACACAGGAAGAAATTAACATACACTTATCCCCTTATCCCGTTTCCTTTGATCTGTTGCTTATTTTAGGGGAGGCGCTGGCCGAGTGGTTAGCGTCTTGGAGTGCTGAACTCAATGTCCCGAGTTCGAATCTTGCCGGGGGAAACTCTTTCAAGAGCCTGGTAGGGGAGCAGAAGGTCCCGAGCTCAAGTCTCACCAAGGAGCAACTGTCAAATCCATCGTCGAGTGGCCGAAGCAACCCACATGCAGTTTATACCTGTCTGCCAATTGCGAGTGTGACGGTGGGCTGTAGGGGCTGGGATGCGCCTAAACTGAAGAACCGAACATCACGGAAAATGGGATCTTCACCTGAGACCACAGCAGTCACTATAAAAATCCAGCCTGCGTCATCAACGGGCTAGATTGACCAACATCAAGACTCTCCATATGCCTACAGGCGCTATAGGCTGCATCGTTAAAAAAAAAAAAAAAAAAAAAAAATACAAAATACAAAAATACAAAATACAAAAAAAACTAACGTTCAGAGAAATATTCCTGAAAAATATTCTGATACTAAGAGGTTATCGAAGCAAGGGGAAGGAGGGGATGTGTGAGGGCGGAAGCTTGCATTAAGGTGATTACAGCAGCAAAGGTGAATTTACGGTTGATTAAGACAGACTGATGGGGCTGAGCATCGACCGTAGCGACACCACGACGGGGGATGAACAGCATGCTATTGGCCCTGATTAGGAGTGATACGGTCGGTCATCCTAGAAATGGCGAACATTAAAGGAAACATTTGTAATGCAGATAATTGCAGCTGGTAATGGGGCAGAATATGAGAGCGTGGGTGCCGGGAGGCGGTCGCGAGGTTGTCTTTGTTCAGGTTGTGACGCAATGCAACCACCAAGCCCCGAGACGCAAGGTTACGTGTTTGCAATAGCAGGCACCGTGTTCATGAGGTCTTAAATTAGCGGCCATGAAAAGACACTGAATGAAAGTCTAAATTATAAACCTTATCTAGTTACGACACATAATTCAAATTTTTTGGGTGCGTTCCGTATACTACAATCTTTGTAAATGGAACGCTCCTATTACAAAAGTAAAAGAAATTACAGGAAAAAAACTTAAAAAAGACTAAATAATTGATTTGATATGATATCTTCTTACTGATCATACAAAGCCGTAATGATTGTTGATTCCAAACAACAGAGCTGATATTATCAATACTCAAATATCAGAGTCTGAACTTTAAGATACAAAATTGATGGTCTTAGATGTCCATTTCAGAATGTCAATGTATTGCATTCGGCACCTTAAAGTAATCGACCAGACCATTTCATCATTCCTGATTTAATGCAATCAAATCATAGCCATTAACGAGTATATCAACAATACGTCGTCTCTTTTTTGTATCCAGTCAGCCGTTTTTAAATAATCCGCAATCAAAATTTGCAAATTCCCCGAGTTTTCAAAACGCTCTCAAGGTTTGCAGACGCTCATGCTCAGGCTCGGTGACGTAGCATCAGGGAGGCTCATCTTCCCGCGCTTGATCAGAGGCACGTAAACACAGAGATAAATATAGTACTTGAAGATATTTGGGTGTTTCTGATAGATTTTTTTTGCTATATGCCACATGCATGCATCCTTTATGGGTGCAGCAAGACAGGTGCCTTTCGGCTGAAAAGCTGTGCCTTGCGAGAAAAGTTTGCACACGGAAAGGAGTGGCGTGTGTAGGGTGATACACGCCTATAGTGTGTTGGGGCGAGCAGTTGTGTTGAGAAACGGTGTGTAGTGAGGGTACACATCGGGTGAAAGACTGGGTGAGAGTTTGCAGCGCGACTAGTCGCCTACCCAGTGTGTGGGGTTGGGACGACGAGTGTGAGGTGAGCCTTTGTACACGGGTGTGCTGGACAAGGGCGGCGCCCCCCCCGTAAGACAGTGACTTAGTCCAACACCATACCAGACCAGGTGGCCCTGTTAGACAGGGACGCCAGGACTGGCAGCAGCGGTGGACCACCACGACTGTGAGGCTTTGCCTCTTAACAAGACCAAGTAAACCAGTTGTGGAGTGGGCGTGCCCCGTGGTGAGAGACCCTGTGGTGGTGTGGCTGTCACACTTTCTGCTCTCTCTCTCTCTCTCTCTCTCTCTCTCTCTCTCTCTCTCTCTCTCTCTCTCTCCTCTCTCTCTCTCTCTCTCTCTCTCTCATCTCTCTCCTTTTTTTTTTTTTTTTTTTTTTTTTTTAAACATACATATAACTAAAGTCCATAAAGACCTAAAAACTAAAAACTAACATTATATACATATATGCATCATTAAAGTGTTTGTTGAGGCACTGTTGCTGTCACTAGTGTCACAGTATCACTAGCCTCAGCGGGGTGGGCTTCAACAGTCTCCACCGATTGGCCGCCAACTTTACACTTTGTGTGTTCATCTCCTGGATGTGAGGGACAGCGGCCGTGAAAATGTTCCACATCCTGGAGACGCGGCCCACAAAGGTGCGTTGGTGCTGGCTGGCACGGGAACGCGGCACCTCCACTGCATCACCACTGGTAAGCACCGTTCTCGTGCTTCGCGTGGCGACTCTCGGAGGCTGTCGTAGCCCAGCCAGGTGTGGCACTCCCTGCACCTGTGCCTTGTGGAATACCACAAGCGCCGCGACATCCCTGCGGTGTTCCAGTGAGTCGAGAGGACTCACCGGCTCGAACTGGCTGGTGGGTCTGGGGGGTCTGGGGGGTCTGTAGCATCCACCAGTCGCAGGGCTCGACGCTGGATGCTGTCCAGCCTCCGAGTGTGCGAGGCTGCACACGACATCCAGGAGAGGGCGGCGTACTCTAAGTAAGGCCGTATCTGGGCCTTGTAGAGCAAGAGCTTCCCTCCCCTGTCGAGGAAGCTGGCTACCCTTCGCAGGGCAGAGACCCTGTGAGAGGCCTTTTTTGCAATGTGTTTGATGTGGCCGTCAAACCTTAGCTCTCGGTCCACCTCTACTCCCAGAACCTTGACGGCTTCCTGGAGTGGGAGAGGAACGCCACCTAACCGCAGCCTCCCTTCCACTGCTGGCCCGGCAGCGGGGGACCGAGAAACCACCATTGCCTGTGTCTTCTCCGGAGCAAGTTCACCTGCCAACGTGTACCCCACTCCTGTATAACACTCAGCTGCTGATTGACCTCATCAGCAGCACGCCCACTGTCATGTCGCGGGTAGGAGCAGGAGAGAGTACAGTCATCAGCGTAAGCCGAGACTGCTGGCAGCTGCTGGAGAAGATCGTCCACGTAGATGTTCCATAGGACTGGCCCCAGCACAGAGCCCTGTGGGACTGATGTTTCCACTGGCAGGGACTCAGAGGCCTGCCCGTTAACGACGACCTGGAGGGTTCTTCCCTGCAGGTAGTTCCCCAGGAGCAGCAGGAGGTCACCCTGGATGCCTTTTGCTCGGAGTTTTTCGAGAAGGCCTCCGTGCCACACCCTGTCAAAGGCACCCGCTATGTCAAGGGCCACCACGACAGTGTCCTGGCCGTCATCCAGGGCGTCCTGCCAGTTTCGGGTTAGGAGCATCAGCAGGTCAGAGGTGGACCGTCCAGGTCTGAACCCAAACTGTTGGTCCGAGAGGAGGTAGTTGTCGCTGAGGTGACGACAGATTACCTCTGCCACGATCCTCTCGAACACTTTCCCCACCACAGACAGCAAGGAGATGGGCCTGTAGTTTTTGGGGTCAGATCTGGAACTCCTCTTGTGAACAGGAACCACTCGAGCCTCCTTCCACGCTGAAGGCCAGATGTTTTCCTGCAGGCAGGCAGTGAAGACTGTGGTGAGAGGGACAGACAGCTCCCGGGCGCACTGTTTTAAAAAATGCGGGCTGACGTCATCAGGGCCAGTGGCTTTTTTGGTGTCGAGCCCTCGCAGGATTTGCTCGACCTGCGCCTGCGTCACCTCCACCTTGTGGACTGTCTCTTCACACTGCTGCTCCAGACAAGGCGGGGAGTGTCGGGGGGCCTCCACCTTCATCTTTGCAGAGAAGAGATTAGCCAGCAGCTGAGCCTTCTCCTTGCTGCTGACAGCCGCTGTTCCGTCCTGCTTGGTGAGGGGAGGAATTGAATCTTGGCGGCTGATTCCCTGTTTTTCCTTAACCAGGGACCACCAAGTCTTGTTTCCCACGCCTGAGCCTCGTAGTTTGCGACGCAAGTCCTCCTCCCACTTTTTTATGGCCCATTTGCTGGACACCACCGTCCTCCTGCAGGCAGCCCGGTGCAGGTCCTTGTTGCGCCGGGTCTGGTTCCGCTTGAAGCGGAGCCACGCTGAGTACTTGGCCTCGGCAGCAACACGGCAACGGTAGCCAAACCATGGCTGATCCGTGGGCTTTGTGGTGTAGTCGCGGTGTGGCACATGGCGTCCTTTGTAGGGCCAAGAGGCGGGAAGTAAGGGCTCGCGACATATTTTTCCGCCCCGTCGCGCAGCAAAGTACCCCACGCCGTGTGACTCAGGTCACGGCGCAAGGAGGCCCAGTCCGCCTTATCCCACAAGCAGACAGTACGAGAGGTGGTCTCGTCCCGAGCCACGCCTATATCTATCTGTGTTAAGACAGCGTGGTGGTCAGAGCTGCCCACTAATCCTAGCTGGTGACAGCAGAGAGTGTCCCCCTGGAGGTCAGAGATGACAGGGTCCAGTGTCCCCCCCCGCTCGTGTGTAGGGAAGGTCACGTGGTCCGTCAAGCCCTGCACAGTGAGGAGGCTCTCATAGGCATGCTGTTCCAGGTGGTGGTTGAGGTCGCCACCACCAAGACGTGCCTGCAGTGGTGGTGCTCCAACATCAGGTCGTCCAGGGCCCCAGTGAGGTACTGGAGCGAGGCGGGTCCCTGACGTGGCGGGCGATACATGGCGCACAGCAGGATGGCTGATCGATCAGCCAGCAATACCCGGAAGAACATCACCTCCATATGGGGAGGCGGGACTACATCGAGGTGCTGGGCTTGCACTTCTTCCTTGAAGCAGACAGTCACACCACCGCCTGCTCGCTCAGGGCGGTCCCTCCTGTTCCATTGGGTGTAGCCACGTATCTTGCCGAACGTGGGCTCAACCTCGTTGTTGAGCCAGGTCTCCGTCACCACAACTACGTCAGCACTATGTCGTAGTACACAGTTGTGGGTCAGGTCTCCGATGTTCGTTCGGAGACCACGGACATTGGCGGAGATAATCTTTAATGTATGGCTTGGACGTTCTGGCCGTACCATGATGGATGGGGGAGAGCGTCAGGGGCCTGGTGTCCGGGGTGATAGAAGTTTAAAGGGCCCGGCTGAGGATATCGATGGGGGGGAGGGCTCCACTGCCGGCCCTGGCTATGACCCCAGGCACCAAGCTGCGACAAGAGTGGGCTGGGCTGTGGTGGGTGCTGGGGCGGGCTTGGCTGAGGTGGTAGTGCGGGGAGAGGGGCTGCCGAATACCTTCCCTCCTCAAGAATTTGCCTGAAGAGCCGCTCCTGGCGCTGGTCGGCGTTTCGGGCGTAGCAGATCACAGCTGTGTGCCCTTTACGTGCGCAGTAATTGCACACTTTTTCTGGGGCTTGTCTCCGTGGCTGGTTGGCGCCTTGGTGGCTCCTGGGTCGCCTGTCCTCGCTCACTTCTCGCGACCTCACACTTCTCTTATTTTTCCCCTTTTTTCTTTTATTTCCACCGGAGGCGGTGGTGCCCGGGGCGGCGGAGGGTGGTGTTCGCGCGGGGCTAGTACCTCGGTCCTGCCTGGCACCAGTACTCGGCCTGGCGGCGCTGGTTGCGTCAGCGTCACCTTGTGAGGTGGTGGTCGCAGTGGAGACAGTTGTAGTGGGGGGTGCAGGTGGGGGTCGGTCACTGCTGTTGTGGGGGGAGCAGAGGTGGAGGGTGTAGGGGCGGGGTCAGTCCCTGCTGTTGTGGGGGGAGCAGTGGGGGGGGGTGCAGGGGGGGGTCAGTCGCTGCTGTAGCGGTGGGGGCGACGGTGGGTGGCGGGTGATCTTCAGGGAGGTCGGGATGGGCGTCAGGCCTTGCCGTGAACCTTAGCTTCCTTGGTCTCCCAGAACTCCACCACTTCCTCCAGGACTCAGATCCTTGGCAGACTTCCTCCCAGTGCTCGTCAATGGTTTCTGAGAAAGCACTGACAGCTTGAGAACAAGTTTTTATTTCTGCCTGACGCTGCTTGGAGGCTTTTAGTCGGTCAGCAAGTCTGAGTGCTGAGGCAAACACCTCCCTGTTTTGTATTATCAGCTCCCGGTCTTCCTCGATGGACCTGATAATGGCGTTTGACCGAGAAGCTTCCTCCGTGAGCTTTTCGACGAGGGAGATGAGCTGTGCTCCTTCCTGGCCTTCCCGGTAAATCCTCTCCTCACTCTCTTGAGCGACGAGTCATAGCTGTTGGGAGGGTGTCTGCCTCCTCGCTAACAAGGGTCACGGGATCTGCTATGTTGGCCTGGGCACGTAGCTGCTCGGTGTAGTCACACTTGTATACTGGAGTTTCGTTCAGACAACTAGTGTGACATAAATTGAGGCAGCTTTCGTCCTCACAGCTAACGTATGATGTTTTTAAGGTTGCTTTACCGCAAACAGCACATCACTTTTGTGGATGGTAGCCAGGGAGGTCCCTCCTGGCGATAACGGGGTGTGCGGTGGTAGACATGGGGGAGGGAGGGAGGCAGGTAGAGGCAGTGTAGCCAGACGGTGGTCTCCCTAGGGAATTAAGGAGCAAAGCAGGGTGGCTGAGTGACGACCTTCAAAACAGTATTTACACACGGTCATTAATGAACACTGGCACAGGTCACTAGTCACTGCACTGTACTGCCCCTTCACTTTACTTCACTTCACGTCCCTGTCTCACTGTTCATGTCCGGTCGTAGTAAATAGAGAGAAATCGATCGAAAAAACAATAATCGATTTTTGGAGAGAGGCTTATTTGGCAACACCGGCGGGTGGAGGTCGGCAGGGGGCGGGGCTGTGGGCCGCGACGAGGCAGCCTAGGTCACGGCTGCTGCGCGCTCACTTCACTCACTTTTACCTAATTTCAGGTCTTTCAAAATCCCTGATCCTATTTTTCTGTTTTCTAACACTTTCTATGACACTTGTTGTCCTACCTAGCACACTTGCACTGTAGCACCAACCACTGGACGACAGTAATTTGACCTTCAAAGACGGAGCACCCACAGAACGTCTTCTCTCTCTCCTCTCTCTTCTCTCTCTCTCTCTCTCTCTCTCTCTCTCTCTCTCTCTCTCTCTCTCTCTCTCTCTCTCTCTCTCTCTCTCTCTCTCTCTCTCTCTCTCTCTCTCTCTCTCTCTCTCAAACCAACATTTCCTTCCAATAATGAACAAATAACTAATATAATTTCATTATCTTTTCAGATATACTACCGAGAAAAGAAATTCAGTATATCACCACTTTTACTGCGTTGCTTTATCAAATATGTTAAGCCCCAAGTTTGGAGGAGCGGGGGCTCAACGGGGGGTGATGCTCCTGTTAGCGGACCCCCACCGCTACGGTTCTATCCAATCGGTCGCTGACGTGGCATGACAACTAATCCCCAGCACCCCTACCTGTAGGGTGCCAGGTTGGGCATATCTCCATGTACATACGTATGTACTTACGGTAAACGGGGCAGTGCCCGTGGCGTCGGAGATACAGGGAGCTTGCATCCCCAGGCTGGTAAAAGCCCTGGTAAAAGCCGGGGGCGCCTCCCTGTCCCCCCCCGAGGTCCCTGGCTTGCACAGTTCACCCGGGGGCATCCTTAATCGCCCGCCCTGTCATGCACTGTATAATTAATACATCACCATCTGCTGCGTAGCCTCCTGGTGGACCTGTGGTACTCAAGGGGTCCTCAAACCCTGCTGCGTGTGTCTCGCCATGCCCCGGGGTCCCAGGGGGAGCCCAGGAGAAGCCACAGGGGCAGGTGTCCAGCAGGGTGTCTTAGCAGCGTAGAGTTTCACCTCCGCCCCTAGCCCCGCTGCGTGTCTAGCGCAATGCTCCCGTGATCCCGGGGGCCCAAGAGAGAAGCCACAGGGGCAGGTGTGTTGCAGGACATCGTGGCACCGTAGAGTTGATCGTACCCGCCTCCTGGGGCAACGCGGGGCGCTCCTTGGTCGCCCCGCCGCGGCCCCGAGATCCCTGGGGGCCCAGGAGAAAAGCCACAGGGGCGGGTTGTGTTGCAGGGACGTCGTGGCACCGTATAGTTGCACTTACCTGCCACTTGGGGCAAAGCGGGGCGCTCCTTGGTCGCTCCGCTGCGGCCCCGAGATCCCTGGGGGTCCAGGTGAAAAGTCACAGGGGCGGGTTGTGTTGCAGGGACGTCGTGGCACCGTATGGTTGCACTTACCCGCCCCCTGGGGCAAAGCAGGGCGCTCATTGGTCACCCCGCCGCGGCCCCGAGATCCCTGGGGGCATAGTAGAAAAGCCACAGGGGTGGGTGTGTTGCAGGGACGTCGTGACACCGTAGAGTTGCATCCCTCGCCCCGTGGGGTAATGCGGGGCGATCCTCCGTCGCCCCCCCGCGGCCCCGGGGTTCCCTGGAGGCCCAGGAGAGAGGCCACACGGGCGGGTTGTGTTGCAGGGACGTCGTGGCACCGTATAGTTGCACTTACCTGCCCCTTGGGGCAAAGCGGGGCGCTCCTTGGTCGCTCCGCTGCGGCCCCGAGATCCCTGGGGGTCCAGGTGAAAAGCACAGGGGCGGGTTGTGTTGCAGGGACGTCGTGGCACCGTATAGTTGTACTTACCCGCCCCCTGGGGAAAGCGGGGCGCTCCTTGGTCGCCCCGCCGCGGCCCCGAGATCCCTGGGGACCCAGGAGAAAAGCCACAGGGGCGGGTGTGTTGCAGGGACGTCGTGACACCGTAAAGTTGCACCCCCGACCCGTGGGGCAATGCGGGGCGATCCTCCGTCGCCCCGCTGCGGCCCCGTAATCCCAGGGGCCCAGGAGAGAGGCCACAGTGGCGGGTTGTGTTGTAGGACGTCGTGGCATCGTATAGTTGCAGCCCCCGCCCCGTGGGGCAATGCGGAGCATCGGACGTTGGGGCGTCGGTAAGGGCGTGGTGTGTGTTGGCGCGGCAGAGTGGAACTCAGCTACCTACCCGAGCGCGGTGCGCCGCCCGAAGACCTTGAAGGAATACACGTTACACGTATACTCGCGCGCCGCCGTCGGTATATCTCGCTCACTGCACTAAGACATACGCTAGTCTCGTATAAGAGGTCACCGCGACGCAATAATGCGTGTGCACGCACCGAAGGATATAGAGATTCTGATCCTTTCTCCTCTGTGTTCAGGCCCTTTACAGGCAGGCCAGGCTTGTGGTGGTGGGTAGAGGGCAAAGGTTATATCAGTGCGACAGTCAATCATCCAAGGTGCGAGGTGAGGGTGAAAGGTGATGGTTCCTTGAACCCTGGCAGCTCTGTTGGGTCAGCAATCTTCTTATTCCTTCTCCTTGCCTTCTCTCTCACTCACTCCTCCTCCTACTCCTCCTCACTCCCTCCTACTACTCCTCCTCCTCACTCCCTCCTCCTACTCCTCCTCACTCCCTCCTCACTCTCTCCTCATACTCCTCCTCACTCCTTCCTCCTACTCCTCCCCCCTATTCGTGGACGCTCATCTTTAGAACAGCTAGTGTCGTCAATTCTGAAGGTGGCCTTTGCTCTCTCCTTGATGGTTTGATAAGGAACTGTGGTGTGGGCGAAAACATTGTCGCCTCTCTCTCTCTACCACTACTGTTATCAGAGATTTCTCTCTCTTCCCTTATTCTCTTCTTCTATTCCCTTATTCATCCTCCTTTCCTTTCCTACGCACCCTCACAAAATATTTCAAGAGTTTTCTCGGTTCAGTAAAGTCTGGTAGCAATAAAAAGCATTCAATGTATTACTCAATTGTGGATATTCTAGTTAGTTTTTATAGTAATTAAGTGGAGGCGGTGGCCGAGTGGTTAGCGTCCTGGAGTGGTGAGCTCCATGTCCCGAGTTCGAATCCTGCCGAGACACAACTCTTTCGGCCATCTTAACGTGGTCGACAAGAGCCTGGGAAGGTGAGCAGAAGGTCCCGAGTTCAAGTAGCAACTGTAAATCCATCGTCGAGTGGCCGAAGCAACCCGCATGCTGCATTCCTGTTCCGTCGACTGCGACTTCAAGTGTGGCGATGAGACAACAGGTAGCAGCGTGAGCCTTAAAAACTGAGGGTAGACCATCATAGAAAACGAAACTTCAGCTATAACATCACAGGTGTCACTATAAAAATCCAGCCTGCGCCAACCAACGGGCGGAGGGCCAACCATTACGTCCCTCCATATAATGAATAGCCTACTGGCGCTATAGGCTTCAATGTAAAAAAATAAAATAATAATAATTAAGTGAAAATAATAAGATAAATCGTTGACGAGTTTACTATTGATATAATGTCTTCGTACTAAATCATTTTATACACAGAGGAATGATATATACCGTGAGAGATATTTTTTGTAATTTGATCCATTTTATTCCTTGCTGTTGCGGCATTTTCTCCTCCACTTACTCCTTTCCCTTCCCTTCACTTACTAACTACTTTCCCTTCCCCTGACATCAATTATAACACCCCTTACTTACTCTATTTTATTTTTACTCCTTTATTTAAAAAAAAAAGTCATAGGCGCCACTATAAAAATCCTGCCTGCGCCACCACGGGCGAGGGCCAACCATCACAGCCCTCAAGTGAACCTCCAGGGTCTACCATCCCACCCCTGGAGGTCACTGCCTACACGCGCTATAGGTACAAATAAAAAGGGATTTTTTTTTTCTCCTACCACACCATCTTGTCTTCTTTCACTCAGCTGCCAATACTTCTGTTTGCACTTTCCTCGCCTTTTCATTCCCTTTCCTTCACTTGCCATTATATTCTCTCCCTTTCCTTCACTTTCCATTCTTTTCTCTCCCTTTCCTCCCTTCCCGTCTTCTCTCATAGTTTATTTCACAGGAAGCAATCGCTAGTGTATCACAAACTGCGTCCAAAAGATGCATACCGCAAAGAAATAAGGAAAAAACATCGAAGATTTGAGAGAAAATAACTCGCTAGTATCCTGCAGTAAACAAAATAATTAAAAACTATATATAATATATTATATATATATATATATAATATATATATATATATATATATATATTATATATATATATATATATTATATATATATATATATATATATATAATATATAATATATATATATATATATATATATACTATATAATGATATATATTATATATATATATATATAATATATATAATATAAATATATATATACCTAATATCATATATTTATATAATATATTATATATATATATATATAGTATCAATATATTATATTATATATTGTATGATATATAGTATAAATAATACATAGGTATTATATCTATATGAATTCTCAAACACAGAAAATCGTTAATATAAAACTAATTCCTCGGAATATTTATTTATGCATGACAATGAATATATGACGCTAGACAACTAAGACTCCCTAATACAATATTCTATAAAGCATTTAATGACTAGACTACTGCCCACGGGTGACAAAATGTAGTGTCTTTGTGGTGGTCTCGGGTTAAGGAGCAGCAGCAACCAAGGTCTCTTTTCGGTAGTGTCTCTACAAGACTACAGGTCGTTAGATATAAGAAACATTATTTTCTCGAATGATTTACATGTTGGTGTGGATGTTACAGCTGCC
>JACEEZ010021593.1:0-34739 GCA_016584305.1 Chionoecetes opilio
TTATAAGTAGAGTATTATAAAAAAAACAAAATTTAGTAAGTCATTATTAGCAAAGGCCGATATTCCCCACCACTGTCACTTTTTTTCTTGCATAACACTACCACATCGATGACAAGGCCCCTGTTTCTTGTGGTGTGTCCAGAAGTTTGCTTTCATGTAAAAAATTGTACCGTTTTCTTCTGTCAAGATGACACTTCTTTTAGAATTCTTTCAACAGCATGTAAAGGAGGAGTGTCGGGACTGATGTTCTCGGCTTTTAATTTTAGGAGGGACACTGAGACATTACTTCTTTGATTCCTATTTTATAAGGTTGAGTAGGGTCCCGGTACTCAGGTCAGGTGTGGACATGTTGGGAATGCATATTAAGGCTATGGGTAGTCAGGTCGGGGCGGGATACTTGTAGACCGCAGGGTTGGGGGAAAGCGTAGACTGCAGGCCCCGATGTAGACCGCAGGCTATAGTAGCACCCACTATTCTCCCACAGATAGATAGATAGATAGATTTTTATTGACCACAGCTTTAAAACATAAATTACCCCATAATATCATTAATAAATAGACAAAAACCACTAAATGTCCAAAAAATGAAACATTCCCACAAATTTTGAGTAACAAACTGTAGTCCAACAAAAAATAATTACTAAAACTACTACTACTACAAATAAACTACTAAAACACATAAAATTCAAAAGCAGCCAGCTTGATCTACGTCCCTATGAAAGACAAAAAAATGAAATAAACTATTAACGGAAAAGAATATGCATTTCTTAAGTATAACTATTTAAAACTTCATGAATAATTTTGCATGTTACTACATCACTAAAATTTAAAGAGAATACGTCATGAACAGTATTAAATCTGTAAAGGTTTCTAATGTCTTGTGTTATAGGGCACACCTCTACCACATGTTGTTCTGTTTGTATGTCACCACATACACAAGGCGCTCCTCGAGAGGAAGGCGACCACGTCCGCGCCTGTTCCAGCGTCCGTTTCCACTACTAAACTATGACCCCAAAACTCGAAAACGTGTAAAAAGACATCCTATGTAGGTCGTTAATGACATGTTTCTTTCATAAATGTCATGTACCTTTAAATTCAGGGTTAATGTTTTATCTACATTCATCTTGGTCCCTCAGGTTAGCAATTGTAGATTATGTACATACATACATGAGGACATGGTAGAGGAGACCATTTATGTTGTGTGATCATGTCGGGTCCTAGGGGCCACATGATGAGTTTTCCAAACGGGCTAGGTATTTAAAGAATCATAAACTATACTAAGACCCAGTCTTATGTACAAGGATCAAAGGGATCATCGTTCATGTTACGTACTCTCTGACCACATAACTATGATAAAACCTTGTCGGTTGTTTGTCTTGTCTTGAGAAGGTCAGGCAGCGGAAGGGGTAATCCTAAACTCTGACATTAACATGACACTTATTGGTAGTGGCTCTCCTTACCCCTAACAAGCCTAAACCACAAACACACACAACACTACACACACACAAATCTCTCTGCTATTTTTTATTTTTCTCTCTCTCTCTCTGTCTCGCTCTCTCTCTCCTCCTCTCTCGCTCTCTCTCTCTCTCTCTCTCTGCTTCTCTCTCTCTGCTTCTCTCTCTTCTCTCTCCACACACACACACACTCAAAAGTTCGAGCATATAAATAATTTTCAGTTTCACTTTGAATTTCACACACACCACACACACACACACTCCCCCACCTCTTCTCTCTTCCCCTCCTCCTCTCCCTTCTTTCTCTCTCTCTCTTTAGATTAGACGCTCCGCTGAGGTGTTTCGGACACCAACCACCCCCCACCCAGTCCTCCCTACCTCCCCTTCAGCCTTTCCCACGCGCCCCAACCATTGTCCTTCCCCCTATATCACCTCTTTCCCACGTGCCCCCCACCCAATGCCTCCGTCTTACGAGTCTCAACCCCTTTTCACCAACGCCTCACTTGATCGGATTATGAAAAACCCAGGAGTCCCGGCTCCAAAAAGACTTACATCACAACCTCTCCCACAATAACCGGGAGCAGCCTGGCCCCGCCGTCCCCGCGTCCACACTTTTCTAATATTTGCTCCGTGCCTGTAATATATGGAGTCCCAGGGTGAAATTCTGGTCAACTATAATGCTGCTGAGTAGGGTAGAGTGTTTTATGATATCGAAAGTGCTATGGTTGGGTATTTTTAGGCTTTTTTGGGGGGAGGA
This sequence comes from Chionoecetes opilio, assembly GCA_016584305.1. Classification (NCBI taxonomy): domain Eukaryota; kingdom Metazoa; phylum Arthropoda; class Malacostraca; order Decapoda; family Majidae; genus Chionoecetes; species Chionoecetes opilio. The sequence continues at coordinate 2,211 of JACEEZ010021593.1, forward strand.
GGAGGTATGCAGATATTTGTTTATTTATGTTTTGTTCGGGGTTTGATGTTTTTTGGTCTTTTTATACCTGGTTTATTTAAATGTGTTTTGTCTCTCTCATGTGTTATCATTTTAAGTTACACTATATATAGTTATGCTGGTGACATATTTACGCACATATTTTGATTACTTTGAATACTTAGAACTTATACACACGCAGCTGGTGATCTTACGTAAGTCACGCTCTAGATGTTACTAATTTCTGTTATTTTTTCACCCATTTAAGAACATAAGAAAATAAGGAAGCTACAAGAGGCCGTGAGACCTACACGTGGTAGTTCCTGTTACTTAACTCTTACCTACCTACCTAAGAGACTACCTACATCCACCTTTCATCCCCATCCATGAATTTATCTAGTCTCCCTTTAAAGCTCTTTTATAAAGCTCATTTATATTTGTCCGTTTTGAAAGTTGGCGAATTCGCTGCGTGGATTATATTTTATTAGGTCGGCTAGCTCAATTCCGTGTTTAGTTCATAGCCTTCCATCATTTGCATGACATTTTTAACCCTTTGAGACCCAGAACCTAATTTTCATTGTAATTTGGCTACCATTAGACGATTTTATGTGAATATAAGCAATATTTTATAGATATGACCTGTTTAGTATCTTTGTTGACTAACTAATTTGGTATATAAAGTGACCTTTCGTAATCTTATGGCTAACAACAGACAATATTTTTATAGCAATGGAAAGATCTGGGCGTGAAAGGGTTAAGTGTTTTTTGAATTTGTAAGGTGTAACCAGCAGAATTTTGGTGTCTTATTCATGGTTTGTCCCGTGGGTTCAGGGACTGGAGAGAAAGAAAAAAGGATGATGCATTATCGGATATTTTTCGATCGGCAGTTTTTCATCAGCTTCAGCAAAAGTGAGGCTGAAATCAGAGGGTAGCTTTTTGGTACTGTAGGATAGATTGAGGATGGCTGTACATGGAGTATGTTTTTTGCTGGGCTTTACCGATTGCTTTAGAGTTTAAGCGTAAGGTTACTGCCCCGTAGCTAATGTTGGGCAAAATATTGTGAACGTTAATCTCTACATAGATAGCTACCCCCAATTGTAAGAGGTATGCAGAGATGAGAGAGAGAGACGAGAGATCGAGATTGAAGAGAAGAGATGTGAGAGAGAGAGAAAGAGGAGAGAGAAGAAGACGAAGATGAAGAAGAGAGACTGGAGGAGATGCAGGGAGAGATGGAGAGAGAATAGGAGATTAGAGAGAGGAAGAGAGAGAGAAGAGATAGAGAGAGAGAGAGAAGAGAGAGACGAGAGGAGGAGGAGAGAGACAAGAGTGACAGAGAGGTGGAGAGCATGAGGAGAGAGAGAGAGAGAGATGAGCGAGAGAGTAGAGGAGGATGAGACGAGAAGATGCGTAGACTCTTAGAGAGATGAAGTGAGAGACGGGAGAGACCGAGCATGCATGCGATGTAGGAGAGAGAGAGAGATAGAATAGAGGAGAGAGAACGAGAGATATGTAAGACCAGAAGAAGGAGTGACGAGAAGAGAGTAGATTGGAGAGGAGAGGGGGGTGAGGAGACGATTGGGAGAGAGAGGGAGACGGAGACGGTTACGAAGAAGGAGAGAAGAGAGAGAGAGGATTAGAGAAGAGAGAGGGGGGGGGGGGGAGAGAGAGAGACACACAACACGTATATGAAAAGCACCTGCAATGACCTGGTCTTTTCTACCACCAGCCGTGGCCCCACGTACCACGCACGTCAGGAATGGCGTTACCCCGCATGTATAGTATACATGCCATCCACTATAGCAAAATGAAAAATATATATACTTTAGAAGTAGACAAAAACCTCCGCCGTACGTCTGCAAGCTCATCAAACTTGCATGAACCTTGACAAATATTTCTTGTAATTTATTTTCGGACATTCATTGGAGCGTTGCAATATTTAACGTCAATTTCCCGGAATGTCGTTTACTCTGCTCTCGGCGTGGGCGCGCGGCTCAGGCTGGCCCGACGTGTCTGCGTCCGGTGGGACGTTTTTAGCCTTCGCCCGTTTAACTAGCTGAGGCGCTCGGGGGTGGGGGGGGGAAGGACCTAAGGCGACGTTGCGCACCCTTCATTTGATGGCTTAACCCCTTCACGCATAGATCTTATCTTGGCTATATAAAATTGTATGTTGTCGAGCCATAAAAATTACGAAAAAGTTACTTAATATACCCAAATAGCTAGTCGACAGTGACATAGCTAAACAGGTGATATTATAAAACATTGCTCGATATAAGTTATATTCACCTAAAATCGTCTAATGGTTCCCTATATGTACAATGGAAATTACTTTCTGGGCCTCAAGGGGTTAACTACTAACTGACGCCCTCTAATTGTACTGGGTCACCTTTTCTATTCCAGCGGGGCATTACTGAGGCGAACACAAAGGCTTCCCAAGCTCATCAGCAAAGGGCTGATTATGCATGTATCCCCTATTTAATGCTTCCTAAACACAAGTAAGAATAATGGTTCTTTGTCCGGAGGAACTGTGCTTGAATGACCTGTCTTATGTTGATGAACTTACTTAAGACATTATAGCAGGAAATAAGTGTGAAAGAATGACTTGGAATGTCTTTGTTGACCGAAGACACTGAACCCCAACAACAATATATTAAAACAATGTTAAAGAATGAAGCACCATGGTAATCCAGGAGCATTAGGAGCAGTGAAGGCAGGCGAGCGAAGGAGGCCGGGTGAAATTTATGTCAAGGTCTCATCGCATCGCTCAGTCGCATCTTGATTACTTATCATCAGCGGATCCAACGAGCATGACAGCTGCGGACAAAACAAACAATGGGTGAGACTATGAAGACGTGGAATTAGATGGAGTTTGAGACAACATTTCCAGATATGACCGTTGTATGGGACAGAATATGACCGGTGTAGAATATGACCGTCTGTAATGACAGATATGAACCGTTGTATGACAGATATGACCATTATATGACAGATATGACTGTTGTTATGACAGATTTATGTACCGTTGTCATGACATAGACCGTTGTATGACAGGAATGAACGTTGTTGACAGATATGATCATTATATGACAGATTATGAAGGTGTTATGACAGATAGACCAGTTGTATGACATATGACCGTTGTTATAGAAGATATGACCTGTATGACAGATATGACCATTATATGGACAGATATGACTGTTGTGATGACAGATATGCAACCGGTTGTAGTTGAACGATACATGACCGTTGATATACAGATATAGAACGTTGTATGCATAGATATGACCAATTTATATGACAGATATTGAATGTTGTATGACAGATATGGACCGTTGTAGACAGATATGACCGTGGTTATGACAGATAGACCGTTTTGTATTGTATGACAGATATAACCGTTGTATGACAGTTATGACCATTTATATGACAGATTATAAACCGTTGTATGGACAGTTATGACCAGTTTATTATGGACAGATATGAACGTTGTATGACATATATGATCTGTATGACAGATTATGACCGCGTTATGACAGATATGACCATGATAGACAGATATGACCGTTTATATGAAAGATAGCACCGTTGTATGACAGTATGACCGATTATGATGGACTAGATAGACCGGAACCGTTTGGACAGAGTATGACCGTCTTAATGACATAATTGACCGTTATATGATGAACAGAGATATGCACCGTTTTTTATGACAGATATGACCGTTATATGACAGATATGTATCCGTATTATGATGGACAGAGATGACCGTTATGACCAGTTTTATGACATATATGACCCGTGATTATGAGGATATTGACCGTATTATGATGACAGATATGACCGATTCATGTTTTATGAAACAGATATGGACCTGGTTATATGAAACAAAGCATATGGAAAAAATCCGTATATATGACAGATATGACCGTTATATGACATTATATGACCACGTTTGGGTATACAGAATCTGACCGTTATTATGACAGATTATGACCCGTATTATGATGACAGATATGACCGTTTTATGACAGATTTGCCCGTTATATGACCAGGATAATTGTATAAAGGAAATTATAAACATGATTTTTCCAGCATAGACGCCAAAAATATTCCCAAATGTAGAATGTTGGCCACGGATTGATGGTTATGCATGAACCTTATATATATTTAATTATCGTGATCTGCGTGAAATTGAAACAATAGACAAGTTGAGCGCCCCATCGAGGAGTAGTAAGGAAGAAGGTGAGTGCAGCGGGAGTGGCGGGTCGGGTCCAAGGAGTGTGTTGGAGGTGTGTTGGGAGTAGTGTTGGGAAGTGTGTTGGGTGCTAGTTGAGAGTGGTTGGGGAGTCCACCTCTGGTTGTTGTGTTGAGGGAGTGGCGGCGGGTCAGGAGTGTGTTGGGAGTGTTTAGGGAGTGTGTTCAGGTAGTGCATTGGCGCAGTTGGTTGGGAGTGATTGGGAGGTTTGGGAGTGTGTTCGAGAAGTGTTGAGGGAGTGGCGGGGGTCAAGGAGTGTGTATTGGGAGTGTGATTGGGAGGACTTCGGGAGTGTGGTGGAGGTGCTTGGGAGTCGTTTGGAGTGTTGAGGAGTAAGGCGGCGGGTCAAGGAGGTGGTTTGGTAACAGTGTGTTGGGAGTGCCTTGGAGTGTGTGGGAGTGCTGGGAAACGTGTTTGGCCGAGTTTGAGGGTCAGTGGCAGCGGGTCAGGAGTGTGTTGGGAGTGTGTGGAGTTGCTTGGGAGTTGTTGGGGAGTGTTGAGGGAGTGGCGGCGAGGTCAAGTGGAGTGTGGTTGCGGAGTGTGTTGGGAGTTTGCCTTGGGAGTGTGTTGGGAAGTGCTTGGGGAGTGTTTGGAGTGTGTTGGGAGGTTGAGGGAGAGTGGCGGCCGGCGGGTCAGGAGTGTGTTGGGGTGCGTTGGGATGGGCTTGGGCATGTCAGCACACACGCGCAAGGTAAGAGTTTAAAGAGGACCAAACAACTTAGCGGTTTTGACTTTACTTAATTAAGGCCCAAACGCGAGTAAGGTCTTATTATTGCGTGAATATGCTGCCATATGAGCCCCAAATTACTCATCACTAATGCACACTAGAAAGAACATACCAGGGAAACTGAAAAAGGTGTAAAATGTGACGTAGTTATCAGCTAACGTGAGTTTCAGAAGTATTTTTCCCTAGGAAAAGAGAACACAAAATACTTCGTTTATACGTCAAAAGAAAAACAAAAAATGTGGACAAAACACACACAAAAAAACAAATAGTTGCAGGACCTGTGCTGGCCTGCCAGTATCGTACCACTAACACTGCAGGACTGTGGACTGGGCTCGGCCCGTCACCACTAACACTTGCAGGGACCTGTGCTGGCCTGCCTCCACCACTAAACACTGCAGGGACCTTGTGCTGGCCTGCCGTACACCACTAACACTTCAGGAACCCGTGCTGGCCTGCCTTCACACTAACACTGAGGACCTGTGCTGGCCTGCCTCACCACTTAAACACTGCAGGACCTGTGCTGGACTGCGTTCAACCACTAACACTGCACGGGACCACATGCCACTGTGATGGCCGTGCCGTCACCACTAACACTGAGGAACCGGTCGCTGGCCCTGCCGCTCACTCACTAACACTGCAAAGGACCTGTGATGGCCGCCGTCACCTACTAACCACTGCAGGGACCTAGTGCTGGCCTGCCCTTCTACCACTAACCCACTGCAGGAACCTGTGCTGCGCCTGCAGTCACACACATAACACTGCAGGACCTGTGCTGGCCTGCCTTCTCCACAATAAACATATGCAGGACCTGTGATCACTGGGAACTGCCCGCCCCGTCCTACCCACTAAAACACTGCAGGGACCTGTGCTGGCACTGCCGTCACCACTAACACTGCAGGACTCTGGCTAGTGGACCTGCCGGTCACTACTAACACTGCAGGAACATGTTGCTGGCAGCTTGCCGTCACCAGCTAACACTGCAGGACCTGTGCTTGGCCTCCTGCCGCCGTCACCACTTAACACTGCAGGAACCTGGTGGGCCTGCCGTCGTGCAACACTAACACGGCAGGACCATTGTGCTGGCCTGCCGTCACCACTAACACGGCAGCGACCAGGTGTTGGCCTAGCCCTCAACCACACCTAACACTGCAAGACCTGTCCTTGGCCTGCCCGTACCACTAAACACTGCAGAAAAAAAGGACCTGTGCTGGCCTGCCGTCACCCACTAACACTGACAGAGGACCTGTGCTGGCCTGCCCTCACCACATAACACTGAGCAGGGACCTGGTGCTGGCCTGCCCCTCCACCATAACACTGCAGGACCTGTGCTGGCCATGCCTCACAACTAACATCGGCAGGACCTGTGCTGAGCCTGCAACCTCACACTAACACTGCAGAGGACCGTGTGCTGGCCTACCGTCACCACAACACGGCAGGACCTGTGCTGGCCTGCCGTCACACTAACACGCGAACCTGTGCTGGCCTACCGTCACACTAACACTGCAATGGACCGTGTGCTGGCCACCGTCACCACTAACACTGCAGAAGAAGAACCTGTGCTGCTACCGTTCACCACTAGCCTGCAGGACCTTGTGTGGCCTACCGTCACCATAAACACTGCAGGAACCGGTGCTGGACTACCGTCACCATAACATGCAGGACCTGTGAAGGGCTCTGCCGTCACCCACTAACACTGCAGAAACCTGTGATGGTCCTACTCGTCACCACTAACACTGCAGGGACTGTGCTGGCCTACCGTCACCACTAACACTGCAGGACCTTTGTGATGGCCTGCCGTGTCACCACTAACACTGCGAGGGACCTGTGTTGGCCTGCCCTCACCACTAACACTGGCAGGAAACACTGTGTTGACTGCCCTCACCACTATTTACAGGACACAAAATCTCAGGTCTTGTCTGCCAAGTTCAAAAATTACCACTGATGCTATATGTATTATGGTTTCTTCTCAGCCTTTTTTTACAGTGAGCTCTTTTGACACTACATATGTTGTGCGCTGTTCTGTGTGTGTGTGTGATGTGTGTGTATTGTGTGCTTGTGTGTTGATGTGGTGTGTGGTGTGTGTGTGTGTGCTGTGGTGTGTTGTTAGTCTGTGTGTGTGTGGGTGTGTACACAGACACACATAATGAGATAGATATTAGATAAATTTATTGATATATAATTCGTATTATAGATAGATTAGATATATATTACTATGTACAGTAGCTATATATATAGTCAAAAATAGCATACAAAAATTTTTGGGCTTTATGAGATAAAAACATATCCGAAGAAAGGAAGAAACGGCTTGCTAGGCTTAGGTTCTAAACCATCCAAGACAAAATACTAAATATTTTTTTTTTAGTATCAGCGGCGACAGTATACAACTTTACATGCATTTTTAGATAAGAGAAAACACAAAAGGTTCACTTAAAGAGCGGAAGGTAATTCAACCCTGAAGAGTATTACCTGGCACGGGCAACCATAATTAGCCGGGGCACTGCACTGGGCGGGAGGGAAATAAGGCAGAAAATACGACCAAAACCTTAGAAATGTTACGTGGCTTTTTATTCGATGGAAAAAAACCTAATCACCCTTCTTGGCCGTTCATTATGGTTTTTTGTATGTTCTATTTTACTGTTATTTCACCTATTCATTGACATAGCTATTAAATATTCGGCCCCAGTACCTTATTTCCAGTTACAGCATAACCCATATCTATTTATATATCATGCAGCAATCTTGGGTGGGTGGGTGGGGGAGGGGGTGGGTGTGTGTGTGGTGTGTTGTGTGTGTGTTCGTGTGTGGTGTGTGTGGGGGTGTGGTGTGTGTGTTGTCGTGTGTGTTGTGTGTGATGTGGTGTGTGTGTGTTTGTGCTTGTGTGTGTGTGGTGGTCATATATATATATATATTATATCTATGATAATATATATATAATATTATATATATATATATAGTATTATATGTATATATAATATATATATATATATAATATATACATATATATATATAATATATATATATATATATATATATATATATATTATCATAATATATATTATAATATATATATATATATTAATATATGAATATTTATATAATATATATACTATAATATATATATCTATATTATATATTATCAGGGCGCGATGGAGGGTAGAAACAACACAGTAAAATGGAGACATTTTTTAAAATATTACAGAGAAGGATAATTTTGTGTGCTGTAATTGACCCCCAGGGTAAACACATATATAACACAATAAAAGTTAAATATGTATGCAATGAATATGTATATGTGTCATATAAAATATGGTAATAACACATAGTCATAACAACTCGAGGCACAGAACTGTGAAAAAAGTTTGTTGTATTCGTTATCATTAATTGTGTTATTTGTATGCTTGGGTTAAGTAGTAATGATAATAGATCAGTCATGTAGTAGTAGTGATGATAAATAAAACAGACGAGAGCTTTCCAATGTACAGAAATAGAGTCTTTCGGAGATAATTGTTAGAAACACCTCATAACAGTGAACATTGTTCAGAAGTCGGCTAAAGGAGGGCCTAACAAAGGAATCGGTTTCATTCACAACTATCCAATGTAAGGCTTGATAAAAAGTCATTCCTACAACTTTTAGTGCGATAGTGCGTCCTCATCTTCGAATCGTTGCGTTCAGTTCTGTTCGCCTCATACAAGAACAGATAGAAACATGTCTGAGGAGAGAGTACAAAAGAAAAGATACTAAAACAATCCCGCGCTGCATGAAATCAAGCCCATACGAAAGATGCGACTCAAGGAACTAAATTTGCTCTCAGTTTTAAAATCGTTAGGTTTGCAAGGGACACTTAAGAGTGATAATGCTCCCATGGCTTCACGATATATTGCTGAAATAAGCGTTGACTGTTTGAACTATGATCGGACAAGCACGATTCCTAGTAATGCATACAGATCAATTAGTAAAACGATTCGATCAACCGATGAAACGCGAAGCACTTTTTTCCTTCAATAGAGTTGTAAAATATTTGTGGAATACTCCTTTTCCGGCACAGGTAGTTCACAGTGCCACGGTTGAGGCATGATTCATCAGCAGATTAGATCGTTTACTCAGCATCAGCTGGCCAACTTGATCACTTCGGCATACGTAAATTCGTTAAACAAATGGGGTTTTGTCTCCTAGCTTAGCATTTAGTTTAGGGCAAGTTTCTCTATCAAGCGTTCCTATCAAAGTCTCTCGGGGCAGGTTTTTACACTAGTCAGGATCTCAGTAGACGGGGTCCTCTGGAGAGCGGCAGATCTGTCTAGAGGCCTCGTATTTCTGGTCCCGGGTTCCTCGTTCCCTCCATTGGCAGGGCAGTTATGCATTCTCTTCTCTGTGGCGTGTGACTGTTGGACCTGACCAGGTATCGGCCAGTGGTCCTCTGGGACCTATAGTTTTGTACTGTCATCCTCGGATCTTTGGCGGGCGGATTTATTTGTTCCTCCACTGGGAGGACGTTCTTCCACTTCTGTGCCTTACGCGTACGTCTGTGCGGTGGTGTGGATCGGCCGGGGACTCAACGAAATGGGTCTTCTGGGGACCTGCAGGTGCCTTAACCCTTGTACCAGTGGCGCGAATCACTGTTTTTCCAAAGGAGCAGGGCAGGCCTACACTCTTGGGTTTTCTTGACACTCCGTTCCGTTCTCCGCGTCATTTGTCTTCGCCCGTTTTAGCGGACGGAAAAGATTTATATTTCCATTTCATCATCGTAAGGGAAAGTTTGTTCTCTTGACTTGCTAAGTGTCTTGCCGGCATAAAAGTTACCGTGATGTTCTGTAGCTTTCGTTTTTGAGGAGCAAGTTGTTCAAGTCCTCTTGGCAAGATGCGCCGCGCCTCCCGGGCCCACACGTTGCACCCACCGGGAGGGAACCTGCCACTTTTGCTTTTGTCCGGACGCCTTTTCTCGGACGGCAGGAGTGCTTTCTTTACTTTCTTGCTCTAGTAAGGTGCTGCGCGTGTCTCTCCTGAATGGGTGAAGCCGGCCTTGCCGCCATGGCTCTGCACATCTTTCCTGAAACGCCTCCTGGTCGTGTTCCGCGCCTCGAGGCGGGCTGCCCATTGTTGCAACGTGCCCATGTTAAGTCTATTGCTAATCATAATACAGGAATGTATTCCCGGTCTTGTACGGGGGGTGAGGCACTACATCCAGCTCTGAAGCGAAGGCCCTCGGTGCTGGGCCGCGGGGGTTTGGCAAGCCACGGTAGGCGCTGGCTGCCGCTGTGCTTGCACTCCGCGATAGTGTTATCGGTGCACTTTTCCTGTGAGCTCAGTTATCCATTCTCAGGGCCGTTTTAGACGGCCGCGAGTAGGCTTTGTTACTGCCTTATAATTCAGCCTTCGCTTAGTGGACCTTGCGAGACTCACGCGTCCCCGCTCACTCCATCCTATTGACGTATCGTGATAATCCCCATCGCCGCAGGCTCACTTTGCATGGTGACATACTACCATGTCAATATCGTTGACGTAGGGACTGCCCCTCGCCTGCTGGGCTCACTTTGCTTGGGACATTTCTACCATGGCAAATGGCAATATGTCGTTTGGCGTTAAACGCCCTCGCCGAGGGGTCACTTTGCATGGTTACATCCCTTATATACCATGTTCAATACCGTTGACGTAGAAGCCCATCGCCGCCACTACTTGGCCTCGCCGCTCACACGCAGCAATCACGGCACCTCGCTTGGCGTTTAGACCCAATCCACCGGTGGAGCCATTACGACCCTTGTGACGCAGTGCTTATATGAACACAAATTATGGGACGGACTCGCCGTACCACGCTAAAGGTCGCAATCATCATAACATCGTTTTTCGTAAGGCAGCCGTCACGATGCGAGGGTCGCCTCATCTACAACGTCGCATTTTCGTTAGGGCAGCGTTGGTGAATCACGAGGTTAGTGCCGCGCGGCTTCTTGCAGCGCAGGCGCTGCCGTCGCGTGCGTTGCGCCATGGGTTTCTTTGGCCCTGGTGACGGGTGGGATGTATTCCTGGGTTGCTTCCCTCAGGTCCGGCGGGTGCGCGCTGCCTCTGCATCTCGCGCCGACCTGCCGGGCATCGCCAACTATCTTGAGGGGACCATCGCGGCCTGTTGCCTCTCCAGTTTCTGCCTAGGTGGCGGCCCAGCGTCGGGCCCCACGCCACACGTGCGGCTCCAGCTTGGGGGGCTTGAGGCGGATCAAATATTTGCTGGGAAGGCATGTTGATGGAGAAACATCTATGCGGATGCATTACCTTTCTTTGAGTATAGCTCTTTTCCATCCCCCACTGGTCTCTCTTTATACTTTACTCTCATGCTTGCAAAACAGGCGAACCTTCCTCATATTACGGATGATCTCTGATCCCCTGGTGACGTGGAACAGCTGGGAGTAGAAAAGGGTTAACCAAAGATCGCCAAATCCAGGCTGATCGCGAGTTTGTTTCGCAGGTGAGCCTTGCGCCCATAGTGTTCATATCTTCACTACTGCCATGGGAATCCCGGAAATCATGATGCAGAGAATGGAGCCGACGATGTTGTAAAATAGGCGACCTCATGAGTGCATGGAGGGGGCACGCTATCTCCCCTACTCTCTCTCTCTCTCTCTCTCTCTCTCTCTCTCTCTCTCTCTCTCTCTTCTCTCTCTCTCTCTCCTCGCCTCTCTTCTCTCTATGTGTTGTGTTTTCAGTAGGATAATTTTTACCAATGGACAAAGCGAGGCGTGTGTTTGTGTGTATTTTCTGTATCTTTACCATTTGTTTGCTGTGTTCTCCAAACATTCACCACCTAATTATACATGTTTGTTCTTATGTGACTGTCATTAGTGATATTATATACTAGTCATTATATTGAGGAGCGCCCCCCCAAAGATTCTTTTGAGTCGAGCGATCAAATATATCAAGAAGACGCTACAGTTTTAAGATAGCAGGGAGGAAAAGATTTCAAACAGAGGCCAACCAACAAAAATGTGTTTGATCGTGTACGTTGAACGCCAGTGTGTCCCGCCAGTCATGTGTTGACAGTATAACAATTACTACTTTCAATAAACAGATGAGATGTCAATGGATTACTTTGAGCTGTAATCACAATGGACATACAATCCGTCACTGTAAGAACATTACAAATGTGACAGAAATGCAGCCTTTTTGGGGTTGTTTGCTGCTGCTACTGCTGCTTTCAGGAGTGACACGGTTTTATTTGTTTGCCTAGGAAACTCCGTGTGACTTTTTCACGTAGACACATGTTCTTCTTCCATTTCTGCCAGCTCGGCTGGAGGGATTGGAGGGCAGGGAGGAGCCTTCCCTTCACCCTTTACTATTCATTTTCTCTACTTTAAATTGAGATAGTGTAGAATATCACGATATGAAAGAACTTGAAATCAAATGGTTTCGCTTGTTTGGTTTCCCATATGCCAAAAACTTGTAAGTTGGGCGGATGACGAGAGATTGTGAGCATCCGGACTTCCTGTTTTTGTGTTGCAAATGGAAGAAGAAGAAGAAGAAAGAGGAGGAAGGAGGAGGAGAGGAGGAGGAGGAGGAGAAGGAGGCGGAGGAGGAGGAGGAGGAGGAGGAGGAGGAGTGAGGAGGAGAGGAGGAGGGGAGGAGGAGGAAGGAGGAGGAGGGGGGAGGAGGAGGAGAAGAGGAGGAGGGGAGGAGGAGGAGGAGGAGGAGGAGGAGGAGGAGGGGGAAAAGTTTATACATTGAATCTCCCTCCCTCCCACGTCGCCGCACCCAAGTGTCCTTCCCCGTGTTGGGGCATTAAAGCGTCCATCCCTGTCCACTGTTCCTTGGCCTACTTGTCTCCGGGCCGGGGGAAAGCAAAACGCAGACCTGAGCGGTTGAATGTGGTCATGTCAAGTAAGACTAAGAGTATAGTAAACGTAGCAGCGGTTCCTTGAGTCAGGAAGTGTTTGGTGTTGGCCCTTCTAAGCTCTGGAAGAAGCAGTTTTTTTCTCAGTGGTTTGGACTTTCAATGTTATGTCATTCATGAACAACACGTAGCAAGGACAAGCATGGGTGGGATAGAATTTCTCTTCGTTATTAAGTTGGAGTTAGCTTTCCAATGGATTTTTATTATTAAAAACATGTGCTATGAGTGATGTGGTTATAGTAACTTGTAGGGCTTTTAACCCCTTATGTCTGGTGTGTGAAGATAAGACTGAAAATCTGCCTTCATGCACGTCACCAGTCTCTGAAAGCATATGTAGACGGGAAATTATAGATAGACAAACAGATGAATAGATAGCTAGCATAGATGACCAAGGAAAAAGAAACACCAAACCGATGGAGGAAAAACCCACCGCGATAGAGATTGGTTACGACATGTCTGTAGTTACCCTTGCGCCACCCACAAGTCTCTCTGAGTCTTTTTCTTTGTAAGTAAGTGGCATGTAATCTTCGTACACAAAAAACTTACATTAGCCTACTCTTACATCAAAAACGTTAACCCCTTGAGGGCTCAGAGATCGTAATTTCAATTGTAAGTTTGGATACCATTAGGTACGATTTCAATGAGTATGAGCAATATTTATAGATAGGACCTGTTTTAGTAGCATTTGGTTCGACTTAAACTCATTTTGTATATTTAAGTTGCTTGTCGTAATTTCATGGCTAACAACAGACATTTCTATAGCCATTTTTCTATTGTTCTTTATGTGTAAGACCCAGACAGGGACGGCGTGATTTGGCCGCGTGACGGCGTGACGGTGGGGCGAGGGAAGCCGTATTGTGGGAACAAAGACTACTTAACTTTGATTCAGTGGTAACATTAGGGATAGTGCGGTGATAAACAACCCTCTCTATGGCAGCTAGTGGGGATAGAAGAAAGTACGTAACTACTGCAACACCCCATTCAGCTGATCAACTGCAGGCCTATGAAACCATAATAAACAAGCTGTCACAATGAGGATGACGAGAACAGGGAGGGGGAAGGCGGCGGCGGTCTGTCGGGCTTGCAAACTAATTCTTGGCTTCGAGTGCATTATCTTTCATTTGGAATAAAATTTAATAATGATATAATTGTAAATGTTAAAAGATACTAGCCTTATTTATTTTTTGCTACACTGCATTTATTATCCTAACTCAGTCCACAGGACTACTGTATACTCCGTCATGATGTTTCAAATTAACGTTATAGTGAAGTTAATATTACCTTACAATCTTATTCATTAGTAGTACAACATACATTTTCTTCACATCAAATCATGTTAACTAAAAAAAAAGAGACAAAAAAAAAATACAGATACACAAAAACCCATGCATTTGTTTTGCTAGGAACCTATTAGAATGATGTCATCACGCGGCGGCGTCTATTACCTAGTGCCGCAGGTAAGCGTGAACGCGTGTGTAAGTGTTTGCGGGGAGGACATTACTGAAGATGCAACACACGGAACGCGAACCCTTCCTCAGCCTGACCACGGTCCTGTATCCTATCTACGACAAACTGATATCGGGTGGAAGAGGTGGTCAGATATGGGTGATGTCTCACTTCCCTCCTCCTACTCCTCCTCCTCCTCCTCCTCCTACTATACTACTACTACTACATACAAAAACTATTTCTACTGCTATTACTAATACTACTGATTACTAGTAGCGGTATATATACTAACTATACGTGCCCACTACTTACTATTGGCTATACTACATTAATACTACTACAACTACTACTGCCACTACATACTACCACTTCTTATACCAATAACTACTAATACTACTATACTACTACGACTACTACTATTAATACTACTCACTTATCAACAAACAACTTCAACGACTACTACTACTACTAACTGACGAAATGCCTACTAAATAAAAAGAAAGAACCCAAAGTTGACGGATCATCTCAAGGTGGGCTAAAATACACTGTGCCCAACCTGGTTCTCGACTGACGGTTCCCAAACAACTTGTGCCACATTGATGGGGATTGGGGGGCACTGGGGGCGGCACCTATCGCGGGGATCACCACACACAGACACCACAGTGATACACAAGACACACACACACAACTTTCGCTATAGATTATTCATAGATGTTATAATATTCAATATGGAGTGATACTATGTTGGTCTTGGGTATAATATGTAATGTGGCTGTCATTGGTAACCGTGGGAAAAAAAAAATGGGGACGATTTGCACGAGCAGATAGATGACGGGACCGATGAGATTGGGGATTGATGTATGTAATACTGACCAGTGAATGTTGCGTCCATGACTATTGTACGTGAGTAGCTTTTCTATGTGCATCTATGTTGAAGATCGGGAGGATCGGTGGGGCGGCGAAACCTCCAAAGTAATTTTTTCGCCGCTCCTTTCGTTAGGTTTTTGCCGCGTTCCATGACTCTAAACCTTTACCATTACTTGCATAATAGTTTTATACATATAGGCATGTTATTGTTGTAGCGTAGGCACCATAAATTACAAATTTGTAAACTAACAGATTATTTGTTGGATTTTTATGGACATGCTTTTGGTAATTTCGAGAAAGTCAAATATTTCTGCCCCTTCAGGTGATCGACGAGAGGCCACCGCCAACGAGCCCAAGGGACATTAGTTGCCTGTGTTAACATTGATTTTTGTTTTCTAGGCATATTTGTGCATCTAAAAAAGTAGGTCTCATTAGATTGTCCAGGGGGTGCACGTGGGGTCCACTGGACTAGACTAAACATGTTGGTCTGAAATATGTAATGTGGTTGTCATGGTAACCAAAAAATCACCATGAAGCTACACGATTTCGAAATTTTCCTTGCCAGATTTGAAAAGTAGACAAAATTTCCTTTCAGATGGTATATTATGAAGCTGTTACCGCATGGGTACCACGAAAGTCGATTTTAAAGACACTTCTCAGTTTTGGCCCCTAAACTATGATGGATAAAAAAATAAACCCCGTACAGTACACGTATCTGACATAATAATCCAATGTAGATAATGTGATACCCTTTTCCTGGGTTTGCAAGACAGAAAAAACGATATATTTTCCTCAGCACCTTCCCGATAAAGAGAAACATGAGAACATAAGAACATAAGAAAATAAGGAAGCTACAAGAGGCCGTGAAACCTACACGAGGTAGTTCCTGTTACTTAACACTGCCTGCATCCACCTTTCATCCCCATCCATGATATTGTCTAGCCTCCTTTTAAAACTCTCTATTGACTCCACACTAACTACCTGACGACTGAGTCCATTCCCATCATTTACCACCCTATTTGTGAACCAGTTTCTCCCTATTAAACCACTGATTCTGGCTTACTATAACTTTATATATATATTATCATTACCTTGTATATCACTTTATAGCTCCCTTCTCGCTCTACCAGAGGCAAGACAGAAAAAACGATAAATTCTCCTCCACTCCTTCGCTACTGAGAGAAACCACAGATTCATGCCTACAACTTCCCTTCTCGCTTCACCACAGGGTTCTTTAATGGCGTTATCGCGAGCATGCAGCGCGGCGCCACCATTAGCAGGGCAATGTTACGCCACTAACACGCCGCAAGCCCGCCGGGACATTAGCCTTGCCACGACACAATGGTTGGCTAAGTGCAGAGGTCAACAGTCACCGACGAACTATAATGGCCGAGGGAGGGATCGTGTGGTCTCTCTCTCTTTTCCACTCTTTTTTTCTCCTCTTCTGTATCTAGCTAAACAATTGACAACTTATTATATTATATGGGCTCTCTCTCTCTCTCTCTCTCTGCTCTCTCTCTCTCCTCCCCTCTCTCTCTCTCTCTCTCTATCTCTCTCGGTGAAAAAAAGACTGAGGAGTTCCAAACGCATTTCTTTCTAAAGTCGGACAACAAAATACATACACGTTCACAGAACAATTAGAAGATAAAGATAATCTATTCCTCCCGACTAACTATTATATTAGTGGACGCCGTTCAGCATTCAGGCCTAAGCCAGTAGATTATTAATAGTGTGTTTAACTAATTAAATCTACTTAAATCTACTGTTCTATCGGGTCTGATGATATTTTCCTTTTCGTTACAGTTCCTTAGAGACAAGCCTCGTTGCGTAATTATTTCTCATACTCACCTGATTATCAAATCGTCATAAATAAACCGGTAAGTTTTCCGGCGGCTGGAAACACGCAGGTAGTTCTATCTTTAAACAATGGTGGACCCTAATGTGTAAGTAATTACAGACCTATATCGCTTTACCAATCAGATTTCTAAAATATTGAAAAATCAGTTGCTAACCAGCTCTCACATTACCTAGATCTAATAAGTACTCTCTGGCAGTAACAGGATTTCGACCACCACAAATTGGTTCTACGAACAGCTCTCCACTTTAATTATACAGACAAAACTGTATACCAAATAGACAAACAAAAATATATCTCTGTTAACCTTGTGTGATCTTTCAAAAGCGTTTGATAGTGGTGTGGACCACAAGACTTCTCCTTAAATAAATGTGCTAAACTAATATTGATGCATTTGTTCAAAGTTTACTTACAACAAGAAAAAGAAATCTGTACTATAATCTGCTATGCGTCTGGAATACGTAAAACGGTGTGTACTATGCCACAAACATTAACTAATGGGGGTACGACCAAGGGTTTTCACTACTTGGTCTATATATTTATGGAATATATGTGAAGATTTTTTTTCGGAACATGTACAATTGCTTTCTAGTACAATAGCTGACGATACCCAGTTGTAATACAAGTACACTTCACGACAATTATTGAATAAAACTTATCAAAGACACTGGGGGACACTCTGATCAAATGCGAGGACCTTTATTTTCTAATTTAACGGACTAGGTTAAATTTCGCCTAAAACACAAATGGTATATTTATAGGGAACCGTCAGATTTGGTAGCGTTATGTCCCACCAAACACTACCTTAAACTTAATGGTGACATAAGTCATCCAAGTAAATTATGTAAAAAAATCTGGGAGTTTGACGATGACCGATACAGATATTCTGTGTACATGGTCAGTGAGTGAACGTTAAAAAGCTAAATGCATTTTAATGTTATATTACTAGAATAGGAGATCTTGTTTGATAGTAAGCAGAGAGGATATCGTCACTCAATCACTTGTATTAACCTTAAGTGAATATTGCATAAGAATCTGGGGCACCAACTAATGAAACCAACTTTTATCAAATGTACAAAAAATACAGAATTTTGCAGCGGGACCAACAGTAGCTCATCGGAGGAGCCAGGAAAATATGATCACGTATTCTACGATTCGTCAGGGAAATTAAAATGGCTGAAAAATAAAACAAAAACAACGATGTGTTTGACTTGATTGCACAACAAGTATAAGTTTAAGAGAATTTTATCCAGACTGGCTTGTGTACTGCGTACTCTTTATTATGATTTAACCTGTACAGGACGTCACCAAACAATGTTACCAGAAAGAAGAAACAAGCAGTATGTGCCGCGCTCCAGGACCTATAGTGTGGAGCGGCGCCTTGCCGTAGCTGGGTGCCAAGCTGTGTGGATGAATGAATTCCCCAAAACCACGCCTGTCACACGCAACGCACGATAACACTGAGTTCCGTTTCAAGGGTGCCCACATCTCAAAAAACTCCTTTGGTTAGCAAATAATGTTTAGTTTTATCAAATTATATGCCTACTCTCATTTTACTGAATTGTTGAAGTTTATTTTATTGTATTGATTTGATGCGCTGGGTACGATTTTATGCTTTTAGTCACTGTTCTTTTATATATATTTTTCGCTTTTTGACGAGTGTGCATAACAATACGTTGTTCTAAGTGTGTAGTAGTTTTAGTTAGTTTACTGATATTATTATTAGTTTATTCTTAATTAGTTGCATTACAGTATCAGTAAATTTTTATTATGTTTTTGTATCTATTAATATCTGTAAAGATTTAATGATGTGCTTATTAATAACCACAATTGGGGGAATAAAAGGATCTGAATCTGAATCTCTCTCTCTCAATACCTTGCTCCCATTCATCTTTTCTTCTGAACCGAACACTTTCCTTCCTTCCTTCTCTCCATTCTTCCTCCATCAATAATCAGTTTTCGGTTAATGGAACTGTCGCCAATAGAAACACCAACCCAGAACTCTCGCCGACATTGGAACACTCGCCGAGTTTTTGTTGTATTTCCCGCGCTTTTTACAAAGTCATGGTTTTAGTCGGAAATGAGTGCGTGGGGATACCCTGAAATTTTTTTTTGTTGGGGCATCATTAGGTATTGAGATTCAAATCATAATTTTATGCAAAACAGAAAAAAAAATGCGAACGCGTGGAAACATTTTCGGCGAGCAGTTCAACTTGTAATATATGAAAAGGAAATCTAACCTAACCTAACCTATACCACATAAACATAGCCCTTAAAACTATTCAGGCTTATTTTGGTATTTAATCCCTGAAATGCAGAAACACGGGTAATGGGTAACAACTCGCCGTACGTGAAGAAAATAGGAATACTCGTCGAGTCGGCGAGTGTCCTATCGGCGACAGTTCCAAGGTACCTCACGGGGAAGCTCCAGGGGAAGTAATCAATCTATGAATGTGCTCAAGTTCCATATCATGTAAAATTTTATCCGACTGGCGGGTTTTTTGGGTACCTTTAAATACTGTACATGGACGGGGGGGTTTTTTTTTTTTTTTTACAAAAAAAAAAAAAGGGTTTTTTTATGTGCCCGCGCTAAAGGCCCCTAATGGGACGGCCTGCCTACTGGGGCCCAAGCTGTAATTTGAACCCCAACCCTCCCCAAACTTTTCCTTTTTCCTTCATTCACAAAAATTTTTTTAACTAATGAGCATTTAAGGGCACTCCATTTAAAAATTGGCTTTTTTTTTTACTTGGGATGCCGGGACATTTTTTTTACTACGAAAATTTTTTACTTTTTGAATGTCTCACAATATTTTAAGTAATTTTTTTTTGTTTTTTGAAATTAAATTTTTTATTTTTAATTAGTTTGTTACATAAGAATTTTTTTAATTTTTTTTTACTTTTCAATTTTAAAGAGTAATGAGTGCAAATAAAACCCAATTGGTTGGAAAAAAGAAGAACAATTCCCCTTAAATGTATTTATCTTTTTTAAGAACCTTTTTTTCCCCTCCTATTTTAAATAATACTTTTGGTTAAAATTAAAATAGAAACAAACCCCAAATTCCCACTTAACACCGCCAGGTTTTTGGCCGAATTTTTTTAAAAAAAAGGCCCAACTTCCCCCTCCTGTACTTTAAAGGATTGTTGGGGTTTTAACCCAACGAACAGGTTGGGGAAATGGGTGAAAAAAAACCCATTGGTTTTTCCTATGGGAAGTTCCTTTTTTATAAAATACAACTATTTTGAAATTCATGAAAGATATTTTTTTTCCGAAAAAATTTTTTCTCAATCCAATTTTTACAATAAAATTTCCCATTCTTCTCTCCAAAAATTGGTTTAAACTGGTGAATTTTGGGCGGGTTCAGTTTTTGGAAAGGAGGAAAACCTGTCCTGAGGAAAATTTTGGAAACAAACAAAATGGATATTTTGCAAAACATAAATTTGAAATATATGAAAAAAAACTTAAAAAAAATTGACCAAACAAAAAATTCCCCACCTATAGGGGGGGGGTTTAACCCGATCCCGGCCCGGGTTTTTGGGGGGAAACCCCCAACCGCACGGTGAAAAGGGGGAAAAACCATTTTCAATTTTTGAATTTCCCTTTTATGAAATCAATATTTTGAAGATGATAAAAGGCGCCAAACCCCAAAACAATGTCGATTTTTACCCCTCTTTCTTCCTGGTTTCTTTATCCGGGGCCTGGTGGAATTTTAAATAAGTGGAAAGAACCTGGAAAAAAAAACCAAGACCCCCCATAAAATTTTTAAAACTTCAAAATTGAAATATAAAAGGACTAACAAACCCCAAACCCCCTCCTAGAATTTCAGGAAATTTTTTGGGTATTTAAATTCCCTTCAAAATAAGGGCACTCCCACAAAATTGGGAACTTCACCAAACCCAAAAAAAGGGGGGAAAGTTTGGGGCCCCTTATAAAAGGTCCAACCCCCGTTTGGTTTGGTCCAAAAGCTTTTTCCCAACCCAAATGGGGGCGTAAAAAAATTAGGGGGAAATAAAATACCCCCATGAATTTCAAATTTAAAATGTACAGTACTGCCCTTTGCTCCCTTTCCTTGGATTTTTCGCGCCTGGTTTTAACCCTTTTCCCCAAAAAAGGCCTTCCCTGCCCCCCAAAAAAAAAAAAAGGCGGGGGAAAAAAGATTTTTGTGTTTACCCCCTTTTGGTTTGGGAAAAATGGGCCGGCTCCCCCTTGGGGGGATAGATAAATAAAACCCAAGGATCACAAAAATGTTGGTCGTACTCCCTTTCTCCCCACTTTTTAGGTGCTGGTGCGGTTACACTTTGTAGCGACCCGGGGTTTCAAACTTAACCGATCGGTGTGTGTGTTACTAAAAAATTTTTTTGGTCGGGCCGGAAAAAGTGGAAAGAAAAACAACAAAAGGGAAGTAAACCCCGTCTTGTTTCCCCCCATCGGCCATTTTTGGGGACGGTGCTTTTTTTTCAATGTTTATAAAAAAACAAAATCTTTTTGGTATTCCCCCAATTTTTTCTCCTTTAAAAAAATCGGAAAAAAACCGGTTTTTCCCAAATATTCATTTCTCGAAAGTTTTTCCACAGCAATTTTCCAGTTTAAAAAAATGACAAAATTTTTTAAAAATGGCCCCATTTTTTTTAAATTTAAAAAACAAATTTTTTAAACATTTTTCCCCCTCTCTTTTCCACCCCCAGCCGCTCCTTCTTCCCTTCCTAAACTCTTTTTTTTTCGTTCTTTTATCTCTCTCTCTCTCTCTCTCTCCTCCTCTCCTCCCCCCCCCTCCTCTCTCTCTCCCCCCACTCTCTCTCCTCTCCTCCTTTGCATCCATGCTGCTGTATATTTTTTTATATTTTTTTTCATAATATGAGGTTATGCAAATCAATTATTGGAATTGGAAAATTTGGACAAAGGCTAATATATTTTTGAATCCGCGCACGGGAGTTTAGATGGAAATTTCACTCCTACCTCTCCAAAAGGCCTTTGCCCCTTTTAATCCCTGCTGTCCTTGTGCCCCCAAACAAATGAAAAAGATCCTAATCTGGAGTGATTCCTGACTAGGAATATGGGGGTCTTCAGGCTTTGTAGCTTTCCTCATTTTCTATTTTCTTAAACCCCAACAGGGGGACAAACAAAAAAACCAAAACACACAAAAACCCAAGGACTTTGAATATGGGTTTTGGTGGTGTTGGTGAGGTTGTTTTGGGTTGTTTTGGGTGTGGTTTTTTTCCCCCTTTTTTGTGTGTTTTTTGTGTGTGTGTTTTGTGTGTGTGTTTTTTGGGGTGTTTGTGGGGGTGTTGGTGTGTGTGTGTGTGTGTGTGTGTGGTGTGTGTGTGTGGTGTGTGTGTGTGTGTGTTGTGGTTGTGGTGTGTGTGTGTGTGTGTGTGTGGGGTGTGTGTGTGTGTGTGTGTGTGTTGTGTGTGTGTGTTGTGTGTGTGTTTGTGTGTTTGTGGTGTTTTGTGTGTGTGTTGTGTTGTGGTGTGTGTGGGTTGTGTGTGGTTGGGGGTGTTTGTTGTGGTGTGTGTTGTGGGGTGTGTGGTGTGTGTGTGTGTGTGTGTGTGTGTGTGTGTGTGTGTGTGTGTGTGTTGTGTGTTTGGTGTGTGGGGGTGTGTGTTTTTGGTGTGTGTGTTTTTGTGTGTGTGTGTGTGTGTGTGTGTGTGTGGGGTTTTGTGGTGTGTGTGTTGTGTTGTGTGTGTGTGTGTGTTGGGGTGTGTTGTGTGTGTGGTGTGTGTGTGGGGGTGTGTGTGTGTGGTTTGTGTGGTGTGTGTGGTGGTGGGGGTTTTGTGTTTTGGTTTTTATTTTCTCTTTTGCGGGCCCAAATCCCCCCCCTCCTCCACTCTTCTCATTTGAGTCAGGTTTTTTGCCCTCCAACTTAAATATGGGACGTTGATTTCCTGCCTAATATGCCTACAGTGGCCCTCTCCCCCTTGCCATACAAACACCACACACAACAGACCCCCACCCTCAATAGAAATCAAAACCGTCCCCAGTATTAATTTCCCCGGGAAAAAAATTTTTTGCTGAATGCAAAAAAAAACCCCGATCCGAAAGCAAGTTTTATCCTATTTACTTATGTTTTTCTTTTGTATTGATTTTATACATCCAACCCCCAGCATTACTTAGTGTTTCAGTCATTCCCAAAAAGGGTTGCCCCTGTGGGTTTGAACTCACGACCCGGGTTTTTACGAACCAGTGCTCTACCACTGAGCTAAGGGAGGCTGATATGGGAATGCATACGCCTGTCAATTTCTCAAATTCCCGGGACAGGGGCAGGGCGGGTGGGGGCTGATGGCATGCAGCAAAGGTAGTGGTTCTTGAGACTCGTGATCCCGCAATAAAACCCTCGCCCAATCGGCGACCTGCGCCCAAACCCGGGAACCCTTCTCAGTTCGGGATTTTTTAAGATAATGACCGGCGGTAATAGTCAGTTAAAAATGAGAGTGAAGGGCACTGACGTGTAATAGGAGTGCAAGGGCCTGTGGAGTAAAAGGGGTCATTCTCCGGGGCGCGCGGGGCGGTGGCTAGCGGAGCGGGTAGGGGCTACCCCCCAAACATTTTGAGTGCAAAAACCTAGCCGCTCCCTGCTCTCGGGGGGAAAATATGAATATTCATCTGGTGGGTTAAATCGCGGAAAACTTAGTAAAACCAACAAATAAAAACTTTTGCCTATGATTGTTAAGTTTCATATTGAAAACCAACTAAATTGAAGCTTTTCCCCTAGTTTTCTTTTAATTCCCATTTTGTAAAAGCAACTAAATAGAAGTTTTTGTCTATGATTTCTTTTAAATTTCAACCCGGATTAAAAAATTTTCCCTGAACTATGATTTTTAGTTGAGCATGCAACGATTTTTTCTTCAACAACAAGTTTTAGGAGGCTTCACTAGATCCTTGGAAGGGTTTCTAAAGGGGTGTCTGTTGTCTGTTTTAAAAGTTTGGATGTCCACGTATTACACAATCTCATAAAAAAAAAGATTACCCCCCCCTCCCCCCCTAGCACAAAAAATTAACCCCTTCACCCCAAAAATCTTTCCTTTCTATATAAAATCGTCTGTTTTAGCCAAAAAATTACGAAAAGAAATTTAAATATACCACTTTACTAGTCGAAAGGGATACAAAAACGGGTCAATTTTAAAAAATATTGCTTATTTATTAAATTGTGTCTAAAAAGTACCAAAATTTTACAAGGGAAAAAACGTTCGGGGTCTAAAGGGGGTTAGAAATAAAAATGATAAAAAAACCCTTTTAAACCCTTTTCTTTTTTAAACCCCCGCATTAATTTTTTTTTTTTCCCAAAACTTTCCCAAAACACGTAAAAAGGCCGAACAAAAAATGCCACAAGAACTATTTTTTTATCCCAAATAGATGACACAACACCACGCACGCACGCACGCACGCACGCACGCACGCACGCACGCACGCACAACACACAACCACCACAAAACACCCCCCACCCCCCACACACACAACACACACACACAAAACACAAAAAAACACACCCCCACACAACCACACACACACACACCACACAACCTTTCTTCTTTTTCTACACGTTTTAGGCACTCCCTGTTATTTTTACTGGTTCTTTCATCCCCACCATTAAAAAGTATTTATATAAATGATGAATACTTTCATTCGAACATTAAACCATCGCCTACTTTTGGCATCCCCACGGGCTCACACCTCCATCCTTCGCCACAAACACACACACCCCAACACACACACACACACTTCCCACCCCGGAACAACGCAAGAAACCCCAACCGGGCCCGGCAGCCCAACACGACTCATTAGCCCGAAGTCCCAAGCAGCCCCCGGTCCCGTCAGACTAAAAAACTTGGGTTTTCCCCCCTGTGAGAATCGAACTAAGCCCCGGGTTTACAAGCCCAGTGCTCTCCCCGAGCAAAGGGGGTTTGGGGGCCCCCATTTATGCAACGGCTATCTATCGTGTATTTCAACTTTATCATTGTCAATCAGTTTTATTGATTTATATTCTTCTCTCGCAAAATTCCCCTCCCCCCCCTAAAAATTTGCCCATGTCCCTAAACCTATAGCCCTACCCATCCCTTTTTTCCAAACGGGCCCCTTTTCCGGGTTTTTCCCCAATTTCCCTTCACACTCGCCCGCCTCTCCGTCTTCCTGTATTACAAACCCCAAAAAGTAACGCAAAACCCCTTTTTTTGGCCGTAACAAGACCCAAAACGTCATCACTATCTTGGCCAATAAGGAGACTCGTCCAAAACCAGCGATAAAGCTATGTTACGCCAGCACTTGTACGCCAAGGGGACAGGAAAAGTTTAATTTTTCGATCTGCATTTTTTCCCTAAATCAAACTGGCACCTTTTATATTAACAAATACAGACATACAAAAACTACCAGACAATATAACCGAAGTCTAACGTATCCAAGGATGGGTTCACATTTTCCAGACAGGAAATTGCCTTACTATCTCGTTAATGGTTCAGGTGGCAGCGACGGGGGGAGGGAGGGGGGGGGAGGGAGGAGGGAGGGTTTGGGGTGCCGCCTCTCCTTGGATTTCAATTACTACCCCTCTTTGCGTGTGGGGGTTTTTTATTAGTCTTGTGTGGCCCAAAGGTATACGTATTTTTACATTTCTCTTTTTCGTTGTGTCGCCTTTTCCGGGAATCACTCAGTCTGTCACTTTTTTTACTTTTACTTTTCTTTTTCCCATAATTATATTAGTGAGTTTTCCAACTTTTTAAATTTTAAGTAAAAAGATATTTTATTTGGCTTTGGGGCAGTCTGTTCGACGCCAATTAGTCCAAATAAAGCAAAAAGGACCGGTCCGCCCGTGTTGGGGAGGCTACTGCGGGGCCCCCCATCACGGGGGCGATCCCACTACTGCTCGACCGGTGCTTTTTTCTGTGGGTTTCCCCCCTGGCCCGGGTTTGCCTCCTTAGGAAACCGGACCCCTTGGCTCCCCAGGGGGGGGCCCTATTGATGCCGAGCTTAGTGCGGACGCCCCCCTCAAAAGGGGGGTCCCGCAGCAGTTATCCTACCCCAAGCCGTCCCTGGCCCAACCTCCGAGTCGCCGGGTTACAGGATTGCGCCACCCAAAACCCCGCTGAAGGGAAAGGTTTCGAATGCTTTTATAAGGGGTCCCCTTTCGCTGTTTCTTTTTTACATAAAAATTTTTTTCAGAAATAAAATTTTTTCTTTCATTGCCGCTTGAGAAGAAAAGATCTATCAAAATATTACCTCGTTACTCAAGGGCCCACACACGATGCTTTATTTCTTGGGATGGAAAAACATTAGTTTTTTCCCTAAATCGACGTCACCACGATTCCCCCTATACAAAAACCCTGACACATATGATATGCCATCAAATATATAAACAAATTAATCAAAGCTTATTGTTGCAAATACCATTTATGCAGAAAACCCCAACCCGTAAAAGTACTTTTTTGAAGCCCATTTGAACCGATCGGTGCCTGGAAAGAGCTATGAAGAAAATGCATAACTTCATTCTTCGCCATTTAAATCTTTGCGAGTTTTATCTGAAGGGTTAATAGAAGCGCAATTTTATTGCTTTCCATTTCTATTTTCGTTATCTGATAAATGAATTAGAACCTGCAAAATTAGCGTTAAATAAAAAAATAAAATCATCAATCGGGTAAATTTTCCCCATTGTGTGTTATTTATTTACTTATATTTTCGTTTTTTGATAAATGATTAGTACCTGTATAAAATTTGCGGGGTTGGGTAAAAAAAAAACCACTCAAAACGAGAAAATTCCCGATTGATATTTTATTTATTTATTAAAACAATTTTTGCATGGGTTTTAATTAATTTATCAATAACGAAATATAGCAATGAAAAACTAATAAAATTACGCTTCTATTGATACCCCTTTATGATAAAAATTGATCGCAAAGTTTAAATGGGGAAATTTAAGGAATATTGTTCATCAATTTTTTTCATAGTCTCGTAATGGGTTTCTTTAGCGTGTTTTACTGTTTTTTACTTGAAACTATAGAACAAACATTTACGAAGATTAAAATAATCATTATACTGATAACCGTTTTTTATGATTTCCCTTCTAATATTGAACCGAGCGGCCCTCCCACTTCAGGGCCCTTTATAAAATTTGGGTTCGTCCTAGGGTTTCCTAACCCTGCGTCCTAAGGTTCGAGGAAAAATCTAAGACGCGTCCTAAAACGGCGGCTTCCCGAACGCTGAGCGCTTTCATTTAGCAAGAGTTCAATTTGGATTTATGAAAAATCACTACTAAAAGTATAGAAAAGGTATAAAAAAATCAAAAAACACAAGATTAATATTTCTATGATAAAAGCTGAAGATACAAACGAATGAATTATCTATAAGAAAATTGTCCAGAATGCCGTTCCGTTCAAAAAACAAAGCTTTACATTTTCTTCGCTCTATCGACGAGAAAAAAAATATTTTTTGGGGCAAGACTTTTCCTGGCCACTCTTTCAAGAAGGAAAATTCCCTTGTCCTGCGAGGGGAATTTTCCCTGCCCAATGACGGCGAAGAATACGTCAAGGACTGCCGGTTTTAAGGAGAGGACTTGCGGTCGTTTTCAAAGACACCGACTATTTTTTTCCTGGGCCCACAAAAGTTTTTTCTAATGGAGATAGGGTTATAAAGGACGAGAGTTTCGCGGTCGTTTTCAAGACACCGACATTTTTCTTGGGTACAATAGGTGCTTGGGAAAAACTTTGGAGCTCCTCCTTCCCGGGTTTGACTGAAAAAGAACTACCGCACTGTATTGTATGCTTTTGTACTTCCATCTGTAAAGGTTCCAGCGTGCGCTGCCCTGGGTTAAAAACCCCACGGCCGTATGAAATATGAGGGGCCCAAAAAATTCTAAGTCCATTAGGGTTTGGTTAGGTTGGGTACTTTGTGGGTTTAAAGGGTTTGGGGAGGTTAGGTTAGGGATACTTTTTTGGTTAAAGGTTTTGGTTGGTTAGGTATACTTTTTGGGGTTAAAGGGTTTGGTTTTGGTTGGTATACTTTGTGGTTTTAAGGGTTTGGTTGGTATATTTTGGTTAAGGTTAGGTATACTTTGGTTAAAGGGTTTGTTAGGTATACTTTTTTGGTTAAGGGTTTAAATTAGGGTTCGGTTAGGTATACTTTGGGGTTAAGGTTGGGTTTGGTTAGGGATACTTTTTGGTTTAAAGGGTTGGTTGGTTAGGTATACTTTTTGGTTAAAGGGTTTGGTTAGGTTTTAGGTTTGGTTAGGGATTTTTTTCATATAGTGCTTTGTGATTTTTGGGGGCCCTAAATCACTTATGTTTGCTTCCCCCCCCCAAAAACCCGTATTTCCCGCATTCCCCCGGGTTTTTGGCTATAGGGGGAAAAAAAAAAGATAGGGGTGAAAGGCTTCTTCCAAAGTTTTACCTTCCTTGTTCAATGAAATTTTTATTTTTCGCAAAACCCCCTAAAAAAAAGTTAAAAAATGTATACTTTGTGGTTAAGGTTAGGTTAGGGTTTTATTAAAACCTATATGGTTAGGTTAGGTTTCATTAAAAAACCCCTTTCAGTTAGGGTTAGGTTTTATTAAAACCTAAAGTTAGGTTAAATAATTTTTTTTCATTTTTTTTTTTTTTTTTTTTTTTTTTTTTTTGCGCAAAAATAAACAAAAGCACCTATTGAGGCCCAAAAAAAATAGTCGGTGTTCTGTAAAAAGCCGCGAAACTCTCCCCTTATTACCCGGGGGAAAAGTTTTTTTTTTGCGCAAGCCCAGTTTTTAAAAAAAAAACAAAAATTATCACCGAATATTATGGGACATTTTCCCTTTAAAAACACTATTTCCCTCAGAAAAAAACACTAAAACTTGGCCCGGGGAAAAATTTGTCAAGTCTTATAGGTTTTTAAAGAAACCATAAGTTTGTTGATATACTTTTTGGTTAAGGTTAGGGGTAAATCTTAAAAACAAAAAGGGTCCCCCTCTATTTTTTTAAGCCAACAAGTTGGGGGCAGGTGGAAACCGAGTTTTTGGGTGGGGGACACACACAAAAGGGAAAAAATGGCCCCCCCCAAAATCCCCAAATAGGGGTATTTCCCAGTTCATGAACTTTATCGGGAAATATTACCACATTAAGTCTATGTACTAGGGAAATTTTTCCCCAGTTTGGGATTTTTTTGTGGGGGGGTCATATTTTCCCCTTTTGAGTGTGTCCTTTTGTGGGGGGGCACACATAAAGGGAAAAATTTTCCCCCATAAAATCCATGAATGGAAAAATTTTCCCCCTTTTTAAAGGGTTTTTTTTTGGGGGGGGGGATATTTCCCTAGTGTGTGCCCCCCCACCCAAAAACCCGGTTTCCCCCATGTCCCCCGCTTGTTGGCCATAAGAAGAAATGGGGGAAATTTAGCCTCTATTTTAAAGATGACAAAAATCTCAGACCTAACCTAGCACCCCTTTTCGGCCCCTTGTGCTGTGCACAACCTAACCCAACGTAAACCCAAAACCCAACCCAACCTAACCTACCGCCCCCAACCCAACCAAAGGGCCCTGTCCAAAAAGAACTTTTTTTCCGGGTCTTTTGGTATTTTGCTACCCAAAAAATGCCCGTGTGGTGGCAAAAAAAATGCGCTTCGTCACACGGCGTTTCGGCTACGAGCTCTTCTACTGGTCTTCGGGGGGCCCCCAACCCAAAAATAAATAATATAAAATTAGGGATCGCTGAAAATTTTAAAATCGGGCCCTGTAGACAAAATAAGGATCGGCACTCATTAAAAAATAAACAGATGTCTTAAAGCAGTAAAATAATACGTAGAGCCAACTTTTGGGAGCTTAGGTGGAGACCTTTTTTTTAAATTTTTCCCGGTTTGTTGGGTTTCATTAAACCTAAAAGGTTAGGTTGGTTTTTATTAAAACCCATAAGACCCTGACTAATTTCTCCCCCAAGTTTTTAAATGCTTTTTTGATGGGGAATAGGTTTTAATGGAAAAGGTACCAAAAAATTCGGGGATGATTTTTTTTTTTTTAACTTGGGCTTGCGAAAAAAAAACTATCTCCATTAGAAATGCACCTATTGAAGACCCGGAAAAAAAAGTCGGTGTCTGAAAAGCCGCAAAGTCCCTCTCCCTTATTACCAAATTGCTGAGTTGGTTTTGGTTAGATTTAGGGTTTTGTTAAGGGTTTGGTTTGGTTATGTTTTAAATTTGGGTAATTTGGGTTAGGTTATGTTGAGTTATTTTGGTTAAAAAAAACAAATTTGTGGTCGCGATTTCCGGGGTTGGCCCCCCCAACACACCGCCCAAATCCTGCGGAATATTTACCGTTTTGGTTTTGGTCTCCCCGACCTGACAATTCAACCTGTTTATAGTTAGTTTCTTCATTCTGGTCTTTTAAACCCCAAATTTCTTCCCATGGGGCAATTGAATAATAATGCTGGGGTAATATACTACCTAGAAACTAGTTCTTTTTACCAAAAAATGTTAAGTTAGGTTTGAGGTGGGGTTTGGGGTATTAACGATGATTCAAAAAAAAATAAGAAAATTACAAACTACGGCGTGGGGAAAAGAAATAGAGTTTTATGGATATTTTTCCTGGGTTAATAATCACGACTTTTTCTTTTTTAAAAATTTTTTTATAGGAGCCCACTCTAAAACGCTTTTATTCTCAAAGTTCCCTTCTTCATCACAGTTTGGTTTGGGATGCACTTTAATCTGTATCACATACATGATATCAAGGGGGGAGGGAAAATGATACCCAAAAAGTGAATAAAAACACACTCGTGCTTGTCATGCACTGATGCCCTATTTTTTAGTGGCTTTATATTACTCTCCCACACTAGTCTGTCATAAAATCCCCTTTTCTCCCCCGCGGTATCGTTGATTAGTTATGTATCAACAAAATTCGGCCAGTACATCTTTCCCTTTACGAAAAGTTTCAGGAGTGGGTGAGCACTCCCTGTTTTTCGGTCTTAGGACGAGTCTTAGCCGCCGCCCCTCGCTAGGACACCCACACCCTGTCCCCAGCCAAAAATCGAAATTAGGGGGTCTTAGCGATTTAGGGTGCGCTCGAAATGATTTAGGGCGCCGGCCGCCATATTAAACTCAGCGAGTCTAAGACGAATCCTAATCTTTATAAATATGGGGCCCGGGGCCTTGGCGACAGGCCAATATTCCCCCCCGTCCAGGTTTTACGTGGTCTATGCACTGCAGTTAAATTAAAAAGAACTGGCAGTAAAATATCAATTTAAGGTACTCAAGAGAAAAATTACAGTGAGCATCGTAAATTTCATAAAATAGATTAAATCAGAGTTAAATTTCAGGAAGCGGGGAAAAGGGGATGGAGATTTTTCCATTGGGTAAATGACTAAGGCTATACCAGGGGGGGAAAAAAAAAATGCTTAAGGTGGGAATACGATAGAAAAACCAAAAAAACCACTCAATGCCCATTACACGGAAAAAAATACAGTGGGGAAAGTGAGCAAAGAAAAATAAAATTGAAAACAACCAGAAAATAACTCAGAAATAAAAAAAAGGGAAATCGTAACATAAAAACCCAAAATCAGATAAATAAGAAAAAAAACGGGAACAAAAAAATATTGGAAAAAAAATTTGGAAAAAAAGAAGAGAAATCGAAAAAACCCCCTCTCAATGTCTTAAAACCCAGAACAACCAAAACGCTGGGGTATAGAAGACAGGAAAAACGAAAAAAATCCTCTCAAAGGCTGTACCCCGGAAAAACAATACGCTGGGGTATAGAAGACAGAGA
The DNA here is from genome assembly GCA_016584305.1 of Chionoecetes opilio. Lineage (NCBI taxonomy): Eukaryota > Metazoa > Arthropoda > Malacostraca > Decapoda > Majidae > Chionoecetes > Chionoecetes opilio. The sequence goes on from JACEEZ010021593.1 coordinate 33,920, forward strand.
AATTGAAAACTCCCCTTTAATGGCTGTAAAACGAAACAACAAAACGCGGGATATAGAAGAAGAAATACAAAAAAACCTCCAAATCTGTCCCCGGGAAAAAAAGTTTGGGGAAATTAAAATAGGGGAAAGAAACAAAAAAATCCTTGGTATAAAGGGTACAAAAAAATTCTTAAATGGCTTAACAGGGAAAAAAAAAATTACGGTTGGAAATAAAAAAGAAAAAAAAAAAAAAATTTAAAAAACCAGGGATTGGGAAAAAAAAATTCGGGGGGTAAAAAAGCCCGTGGGGGTGTGTCCATGAAATAGCTTTGACAACGGGTGTGTGCTAGACGTGAAAGGGGACGCTGTTTTTAATAAGGTGATGGGAGGGGCGTGTTCCAGGGGGGTGGGGTTTTTCCAAAAGGGTCTCTGTCACTTTTGGAAAATTTTGTGGGTAAATTGAAGCCACTCTTGGGGGGGCGACACGAAAAGTAAAGTAAAAAGTAAAAAAGTTTTTAGGGGTTTTTGATAAAAGGAAGAAAATCAAAGTATTTGTAAGGGAAATTTAAAGAAAGCGGGGAGGTGGTCTGTTTTGGGCCCATAAACCCCCTTTATTCCCCGATCTTTCATTTACCAAATAAAATTTGTTGTTTCTAAAATTAGAAAGTTACTTAAAATACCACATTAGCTATGGACAAAGGGTCTAACAAATCATATCTATTAAAATATTGCTTTTTTCATTAAAAACGTCTAAGGTACCCAAATACAATGGGGAAAAGACGTTCTCCTCAAAGGGGTTAAACTAGGTTTTTCACGTGATAATTTTTTTCTTTCGTGGGGG
>JACEEZ010021594.1:0-19943 GCA_016584305.1 Chionoecetes opilio
AGAACCGAGGTGTGGACAAAGGTTTCTAACCAGGAAAACAGTCACAGCAGAGTCTCATAAGAAGAAACAAGTGGTAGGGACACATTACGTACCTCCAGTTGTTTACCTTTGACGAGGCTCTGTTAGACTCTGTTCTGGTTAAAAGCCTCTGCACATCAGCCATACCTCAGGTCTTCTTATAGTTTTCAGCGAGAACAGAGCACAGTAATATAGCACCTGGAATTCAATTTCGCGCAAAATACTCTAATCTTCCATCGCCGTAGTTTTCCCTTCGTAAGTCACCCGGCGGCGACCCGCTTATCCCACAATGCACCGATGTAAACAAACCGTGACGTAGTTATGGGTAGGGTCCATTCTATGCATATTATTTGCTCTCATTACTATATACATTGTACTGACTGACACGTACGAGTATGTTGGTATCTGGAAAGTGTTTGTGACGTGTTGTTGAGTAGGAATTATGAATTATGAATTAAGACCACTGTCATTTTGTAATAGCACATACTTATTTTACGGTTTCTCGCGGAACCCCTGGTGATGGTCGGCGGAACCCCAGGGTTCCGCAGAACCCCGGTTGGGAATCACTGGACTAGTGGTTTAATGCCTGTGATTCACTGGTTCGGGTCATGGTTTCGGGATGACGCGACGTGGCGAGGTACGAGATAGCCTGTGGAGACAACGAACTGACTGAGGAACTCTTGAGGATTACAGGTGGCTCGCGGGGCCGGTCACTCGGTGGCGGACGTATTACGGGATTTACAGTGATATACGCGTGTATTTTTGGAGTATCGGTGCGTGTCGTGTGTGTAAAGTGACCTGGTATGTGAACCGCAAGCCATCGAGGAGTTCTGGACTGGAGTGGGTATGTCATGTTACGATATATGTAAGGAAATGTCATGGAGTTTCGAGAATGTGAAGGAATTATGCGATCACAGGTGTGTTGTGGTGTGATGTGGATGTAATGGGAATTTATGGTGTCACGTCGTGGTGGGGATCGTGGCGCGTTCTGGAACTGTGTTGAGGGGATGAGTGATGACTGTGAGGGGAATTGACATTCATATACCGAGGGAGTAGTGGAGAGTGCTGTTCATCCGTGAGTGAGGCAGGGGACGGAGGATCTGTGGCGGGCGTTGTAGGATGCTACTTGTTAATGAGACCGTTGATGTACGTCTAAGACAAAAGTCTTGTCACGGTTTTGTCCGAATATGAAATGTAACTCGTGAAACATTATGAAAACCCTAACGCAGCTACATGCTCGTGGTTGGCAAGCCTGAATCCCTTGAAGCTACTGTTCAGATAAGGGTTCAAAGCTTCATATCTGCCGCCGATGAGACAATGTCTAAAACAAACCAATGGTATTTCAAAGGTTCAATAGATTTACTGCGTTGAGGTTTCATATTAATCGATGTGGAATGCGAAGTATATTCGGCCCAGCAATGATCGCCAGGACATTTCATCTTTACACTTGAGCCATTGAAGGCCACATACATCACCGGCAGGACTATGGATAAAGCTAGTCACACGCAAGAATATAAATAAAATAAAAATATATAAAAAAATATTAAAAATCTAGAAAAATTGCTGCAAAATTCAATAGTATATTTGGATAATAATAAGACCAAATTCCATTTTAATCTATGCAAACGTTTAAAGAAAAACTGCCTCAATATTCAGGAGTATATTTGGATAATAATATGAAGGAAGGAAGGACTCAGAAGCAGTGGCTTATATAGGTCCTTAAAAAGAAAGGGGAATACAGGGCTGAATCCAGGATTGTTATAAAGGGGAGGGGGGGGGGGGGGCTTGTGCGAAGCGACCCTCACAGCTGAGGAGTTTACAATAACAGAAAAATTTGGGCAATTTTGTTTCGGAGGGCCTCAGCCGAACCCCTGAGTCTGGCTCACCGAACCCATGTTCAATCACTGCTTTATAATTACCTCAGCACTTCTGCTTTTAACACTCCTGGTAATAAATCCTAAAACAATTACTCGTGAGGATACGAACTATTATGACGTATGAGTTGTGGTGAGATTGAAGCACTTATGACAGTGCTACCAACCGTTCGTATGACATACGGCAGACAGCACCGAAAGGTTAGCCATTTACCAGATGTCTTGACCAAAATTCATGACACGACTTTTGTCTTAGACTGTACATAATGTGTGACGTGATACGTGAGTGGTGATTGTGCGTGTGTGGAGGTGGTGGGATTGTGAAATCATACTTGTTGTGTTGAAACTTCTTGTTTTGGAGAACTTATGGGTGTGGTGATGGATTTACGGATCAACCCATGGTGATAGATTAATGGGACTGTGATTATCTTGTCATTTCATGTAAATATATTGTACACAGTTTAAGTTATGTAACACTTTTCTTTTTTTCAGTCATACTAGTAACAAAGGGCGTAAATATTGTTGTCAAGCCCACATCACTTTTTTTTTTTTTTTTTAACATCCCCAAAGGACGGCCAAGGACACAAAAAAAATGGGTAACACAAGCCCGCTTAGTTCCCAGCCCCTATAAAGATGATAGTATGAAAAATAAAATAAAAAAGGGGGAGCCAATTTAGTCGGGAGGTGTTCTTGTTACTCTTCTTTGAAAAAGTTTTAAGTCGTAGGAAAAGTGGAAAAATAGAAACAGGAAGAGAGTTCCAGAATTTACCAGTGAAAGGGATGAAAGGGGTAAAGAAAAGATTAACTCTTGTATTAGGAAGATGGACAGAATAGGGATGAGAATGAGAGAAAGTTTTGTGCAGCGAGGCCGCGGGAGTGGGGGAGGCATGCAGTTAGCAAGTTCAGAAGAGAAAGTGAGCATGAAAATAACGGTAGAAGAGAGCAAGAGAAGCAACATTGCGGCGGTGATTTAAAGTTTGAAGACAGTCAGTCAGGGGAGAGGAGTTGATGAGACTAAAAAGCTTTTGATCAACCTGTTCGGAGAGCTGTATGAGTGGATCCCCCCCAAAAACATGTGAGACATACTCCATACAGGGGGCGGATAAGGCCCTGTAGAGAGCAAGCAATTGGGAGGGAGAAAAAAAATGGACGCAGACGCCACAGGACACCTAACTTCTTAGAAGCTGTTTTAGCAAGAGATGAGATGTGAGATTTCCAGTTCAGATTTTTAGTAAAGGATAGCCCTAGAATGTTCATTGTAGAAGAAGGAGACAGTTGAGTGTCATTGAAGAAGAGGGGATAGTTATCTGGGGGTTTTGTCGAGTAGATAGGTGAAGAAATAGGGTTTTTGGGGCTTTGAACAAAACAAGGTTAGCTTTGCCCCAATCAAAAAATTATAGAAAGATAGAAGTTAGGCGCTCTGTGGCATCTCTCCGTGAATCACTTAGTTCCTGTTGAGTTGGACGTCTAATAAACGACGTTGAAAAATGCAGGGTAGAATCATCAGCATAGGAGTGGATAGGGCTTTGAGTTAGACTTAGAAGATCATTAATGAATAATAGAAAGAGAGTGGTGATAGGACAGAACCCTGGGGAACACCACTATTGATAGATTTAGGAGAAGAACAATGTCCGTTACAGTAGCTGCAATAGAAGGGTTTTGAAAGGAAATTAAGATGAAGGTACAGAGAGAAGGATAGAAACCGAATGAGGTAGTTTGGAAATTAAAGATTTGTGCCAGACTCTATCAAAAGCTTTTGATATGTCAAGGGCAACAGCAAAAGTTTCACCGAAACCCTAAAGGAGGATGACTAAGATTCAGTTAGGAAAGCTAGAAAGATCGCAGTAGATCGCCCTTTACGGAAAACCGTACGGGACGATCACATAGAAGTTTTTGAGCAGATAGATGTTAAGAATCTTCTTATCAAGTATAGATCAAAAACTTTAGAAAGGCAGGAAGTCAAAGCTATAGGACGGTAGTTGAAGGATTAGAACGGTCACCTTCTTAGGAACAGGTTGGGTGTGAGCAAAATTCCCGCAAGAAGAAAAGGTGGAAGTAGATAGACAAAGACGGAAAAGTTTGACCAGGCAAGGTGCAAGCACAGAAGCACAGTTTTGAGAACAATAGGGGGGGGGACTCCGTCAGGACCTTAAGCCTTCCGAGGACCTAGGCCAGACAGGGCAAATAAAACAATCATTCCGAAGGATCTTAAGGGCAGGCATAATATAGTCAGAGGGGGGAGGAGAAGGAGGAACAAGCCCTTCACAACCAGAGTGGAATTTTTAGCAAAGGTTTTAGCGAAGAGTTCAGCTTTAGAAATAGATGAGACAGCTGTGGAGCCATCTGGTGAAAACATAGGAGGGAAAGATGAAGAAGAAAATTGTTAGAGATGTTATTTGCTAGATGCCAGAAATCACGAGACGAATTTGATTCAGAAAGATTTTGACATTTTCTATGAAGGAAAGAGTTTTGGTAAGTTGAAAATAAAGATTTGGCATGATACGGACAGAAATATAAAGGGCATGTGTATCAGGAAATGGATGCTTACGGTACCGTTTGTGAGCCACCTCTCTATCTCGGACAGCATGAGAACAAGCAGAGTTAAACAAGGTTGACGGGCTGTAGGATTAGAGAAAGTGTGTGGAATGTTTCGCCTCCATGCCAGAGGGCATGACCTCAGTTATGCGCTCTGCACAAAGAGATAGGTCTTTGAATGGAAGCAGTAATCATTCCATGGAAAATCAGAGTAGTACTGCCTTAGGTCTTCCCACTTAGCTGCGTTGAAGTGCCAGAAGCACCTCCGCTTAGGTGGGTCCCGAGACGGTACCCGGGGCGTAGGACAGGTTACAGAAATAAGATTTTGAACGGAGGAACCAACGGAGAGATAGTTTCACAGAGTAAGCAGAAGGGTTAGTAGTTAGGAAAAGATCAAGAATGTTAGGCGTGTCTCCAAGGCGGGCAGGAATTTTTAACAGACTTGTTAACCAAGCCTGCTATTGGAGCACTGACCCATTTGTTGGGTGACGAGTGAGGTAGACCTCAGGGGGCTGTGGTTTGGACCCTGGGGCGTAACAACACACACACTTCCTGTGTGGTTCTAATCGTTTAAGAGTGTCTGGCTATTCTGTGATCAATGTTCCATTCCCGCTCTCCACGGGGATATTTCACTGATAAATAGGGGCGGTTATGTCTCCCTGGGGCAAGGGGATGGGGTTTTATGTGTGTGTGAGGTCCCTGCATTACCCAAAGATCGGTCACTACGAGCTGCAAGCCCCTTTCAGCAGAGTTAAAACTGGCGATCGCGAGTCCAACTCGCCTGGACAAGGGGATGTGTATTCATCCACGGTCTCGTGGACAAGACAAACACACACGCACAACACATACACGTACACAAATACACACGTACACACACACGCACAAAATTAAACACCACACACAACAACACACACCACACACACACACACAACATATATACATACACACGCACACACACACACACCCCTAGGAAAACTTAATAGCCGCAGTAACCTACAAAGACGTAAATGTTATGCAGTCAAGGTAGTGAATCATCTTCTTAGTAATTAACTGATGTAACATAACGGCGAGCACAAAGAGGATAGGAAGAAAAATGTTTAACTTCCTGCAGGGTGCATAAATCAGGGACAGAATAAACAGAAGCGTGATTGAGTTATCTATACGCAGGGGCGGGGCTTAGGGCAGGCATGGGGCAGGACGTAGTTGTTGTTGTTGTTGTTGTAGATTGCCATACGGAGGAATGACGTGGGCCATACAGCCATAAAGGCGGCCCACAGGTGAATGCGTATCCAGTGAATAGGCAGATGAGGACCCCCGATGCTCACCAAGGTGGGAAGTCTGACTCGCCCGCGTCGCGAAGCATCAGAAGCATCCCACCCTGATATGGCGACAGGGATCTGTTACATAAACACGTATAAAAAAAAATAAAAAAACCCATACATATATTGATATATGGCCCACGGTGTTGGAAGCCAACTCTCAGTAGCAGAGGGAGTCTAATTGACGCGCATGTAGCGACGTATTAGAGGCACCCTATTGCTCTTTGGAGTTGGGATGCACCTACCAGGACAGGAGTCAAAAGACTGCTCAGCGAGGTGGTGGATGGTGCGTGACTAGCCTGGCAAGTGCATCATGGGAAGTGTTGGCTATGACGTATTTGGCGGCAGCGTGACCCCTGGCTAGCATATCGGAGGTCGCTGGACAGTCCATAACGTAGTGCTTCAGTGGGGACACTGTCTCGGCATCGCAGTGGCAGCATGCTAGGGGCAGAGTGTCTTTTATTTCTGCGAGGCATTTGTAGCCAATTCTGACTCGGTGCAGCAAGTTCCTCGTTTTCCTGCCGATGTTTCTTGGAAAGGGCGTGGTATTAGTCCTAGTGGTGCTGTACCAGTGCGCGCTTGATGTAGGGTTAATGATCCAAGGGCGGAGACAAGTTACGGCCTGTTCGTGGCTATCCCTCCTGACGGAAGCCTTAATGTGGGAGATGCTGGGCGGAATGGGCGCGGTAACCTGGGGAAGACTGAGCGCCTCCTTGGCCGCTAGGTCAGCCGCTTCGTTGCCAGGTATCCCTGTGTGACTCGGAACCCAATTTAGGTGTACTATAGGTAAAACAAGTATCGGTTCATAGGGGTCCGATGAATACTGTAGACATTCGGTCAAGTGCTCATGATATGAGAGGGTTGGTATGCCATGAATTGGGTGATGATAGAATGGAATACTACATATTGAATTGGGTGTTCTAGAGTTCGAACCGGCCAACAATTGTTTACCTCACAACGCTTGTTTCAGACTTTTCGGAGCGTGTCGTATTCTCGAGTAACGTTCCGAACAGATGGTCAGTTAGCAACACATTATGTTTGGCGAGTGAATAGCACCAGGTTTTTTTTTCTCTCTCTCTCTCTCTCTCTCTCTCTCTCTCTTTCTCTCCTCCTTCTCTCTCTCTCTTCTCTCTCTCTTCCTCTCCTCTAAACACCTAGGATCGGTATCAGTTTATGGCGCCTCGTCAGAAACAAATCTATATTTCAGTTTACCAACATCAGTATCACCAGTCCCGGGCACCACCTAAAGATTTACGCAGGCTTACCACTATTCTAAGTGGGGACACTGTCAAGTCTCAACTTTACGTATTGTTTTGAAGGAGGATTAAAGCAAGGAGTGAGAATAGTTTAGTATTTGTCGAGTTAACATAATATATCCTATAGAGGAACGTATATTAAAATGTTCACGAAATCCACCTGTCATTATTTATTGGCACATCATGAAGCTTATAACATTAATGTGGACGGTAGAATGAAGAAGAATGCACATAAACAGCTGGTTTTTGGATGAACATGGTGAGACGAGAACAAGTGCTTGATTTTGATCCGCCTCCAGTACGGGCGGGAATGTTGAAGGTGTGAGGTCAAGGGGTCAGAATGTGTAGAATGTGTCATATGGGTGGCCGCGGCCGGTCAAGGCAAGGGCCTTTAACACTCATCTCTTCACGTATCAAAATGGTGGGAAGGACCTGCGTAATAGTCTCTAGGTGTTCCCGGGACTGATACTGATATTGTAACCCGAATAAGAGATATTTCTGAACGAGTGCCATAAACGGATACCGATCCTGAAGTGTTTGGAGAGCGAGAGAGAGAGAGAGAGGAGAGAGAGAGAGAAGAGAGAACAGAGAGAGACAGAGCAGATGACAGAGAGAGAGAGAAGAGAGACAGAGACAGAGTACAGAGACAGAGAAGAGAGACAGAGAGACAGAGAGAGAGAGGTGATTAAAGTTTTAAAATAGGTACCGATTTATGAAACGCGGAAAGACTGGCAGTACAGAAGAAGAGGTCAGGACCCGCAAGCAATGAGTTCCAAGAGAATTCGTAATACATCAATTTGTCCGGACCTGTCTCACAAATATAACAATAGGAGGACGTGAACATGTACAGCATATCAGGTAGTAGAGTGCTATAAAAGAAAGCTTAGGATAAATGTTCGGATGGATTCATGAGTGAGAATGCATTGATGGTTATAAGGCACATGAGTTGCCCTGTGTGGGCCAACTTACTTCGTAGTTCCCGCATGTTCTTCCTTCTTGTACATACAACCGGTTCACGGAAACACTGAGTCACAGACGCAAGGACACCGCTGACCGCGGCACAGGTGACATCATACAGCTGCATCATCACCGCGAGTTTACTATCACTAAGGCTCACACCACATCACTTATATATATTTTACAATTCTTATAATATATCACGCTTGGTGCTCACTTTTTAACAATATGGTCACTTAATCACCTCGAGGGACAAAAAAAGTATTCAATCGGAAAGTGAGACAGTGCAGACACGCCGCGCCGCAGGCTCCAGTAAACACCTGGAAACTTGGCTGCTTCGTTCACACGCACGCCCTTCCCCCCAAAATGCTGCACGTATGTGCCTTCCTTGTGCATCACTGCCATCATGGCTACCCACCGGATCCACGCCCCGCTCCTACACCCAGCAACGCGACAAGAATTCTATAAATCGCGCCGCTCCCCGAGGCCAAGCTACGGCATTCCTCTTCTGACATACAGGTATTGCCGCGACCTGGAGGCCACGACAACCACCACCCACTACCGCGCCCCGCCACCACGAATGCTTGCGGCCACGGCGGCACACACCACTATTGTTATCGGAAAGAGACTACAGCCAGGAGTCCAAATATATCAGAAGGCGCGAACGGATTAAAAACGATAAAAACGAAAAAAATAGATCGCATTATGCAACTCTTGATGCACAGGGACTAACAGGACAAGTTATTGATTGCATTTGAGGACAATGTGATAAAAAAAAGTTCGTTGAAAGTCTTATTATTGAGAAGTAATTCGATTTAGCATAAAAAGGCTCGATAACAAATGGAACTCTGGAAGCTTGTTTAAAGTAATGGTTTATGTCAATTAAAGAATGGAACACAATATGAAGATTGTAGTGATGTGATACGCAGGGATTACGAATCATAACCTACAATTGTTTTTACTCGAATGTACTACTTATTCTGTATCACCAACCTGTAAATGTGTCAGGCCACACTGATTAACAGGAGGAAGAAAGACGTTAGGATTCTTTAAAAAAAAATATTCACCCAATTTGTATCACACAACGTAATGAAACACATAGAGAAAAAAAAAGCAGAGCTCGTAGTAGATAATCTACACGTCGTCGCTTATTGTGCATAGAACGTCAAAAGTTGTCAGATGTACATGATAAGTACGTGTATCGCTTACATTGAAATTACAAAGTTTTCTGATGCAATCGAAACCTGTCTAACACTATAGGCGCCAAAGGAAAGGATGGGCGCACAGCGGAGATGTGTAGGTGGCGCAGGATGTCTATAGTGACAACACTGAAATACACCCGCATAAGTACACGAGAAGAGGAATGATCCCCAACAAAGGAAACATAATTAGTTAGGATGAAATGCTTCCCTAACGTTTCAATTTTTCATGAAAAAATGAAGGCCATCCAACCACCAGTAACCAAAGGCTTCGGGCTGACGTTGTCTTGGATCTAGAATCGGCAGCAAACAAACATAAGCAGGCAACCGGTGACGTGTAGCCCATGGAGACCACGCGTGAGTCCTGGGAGCAGAGCAGTGGATGAGGAATTGACATTAAAATTAAAAATCATGCAGGGACCTTGTAGAGGACAGAGCATAGACTCATAAAACAACACTAGTGCAATCTTTGTATATGGATGTCTAGAATGCTTCCTGGAACATGTTAGATTTTACGATTTTAGTATTGGCCAGCACTGCGTGACTCCAGCGGCGAGTAACGAGTCTGTGTGAGTGGGAGTGGTGGAAATTGGCCTTATACAAGCCTAAGTGTTCTATGTCAGGCCACGGCGATGTTGTGTACGCCCAATGCTGTCCCTTCGTACTGTATTGACTACCTAGAGGATAACATCTGGACACTATAAAGGGCGTGGGGCACGCGAGCTTAATACGTTTGGCTGATTGATGGTGACGCTGAATGGGGATATTGATTTTTATTGAATTATTACATTATAATACATAGACAATTATACATAGGGCCATACATCCACATAATACACAGACATATATACATAAAAAAAGCAGTGATAATATGAGCGGGTCAGGAGCCCGCCGTGTAGGGCAGCCCACATCAGGTCACAGGGTGGGCGGGGCGTGAGGCACTCCCGCTCCTAGTGTTCATCGGGGGGGGGGGGGGGCAGCCGCGTATTAGGGTACTGGTTAGATAATTCTATGGCATGTGTATAAATCTATACTAAAGCAGGATGCTATGAGTATCTGTGTGTATTCCTACCGGCGCTGTCGGTTGAGGAAATGCCAACTTTTGATGACATTGTGCGGAACTAAGTGGATAGCCAGCATGGTGTCGCTGTGTCAGCGTGTTGAGCAAGTGATGCTTTGATGGCAGACTCACCACGCAAGCCTGTCCAGCGTCCACAGGCTATTGGGAAACCGGAATCTTCCGAAGTTTCGGTCAACTTCCTTATATGCGGCGACGGAGCAGGGAGCGGGGAGAACAACAGGAGGACGCGTACCTAGCGCTCCGATACAACGGACACCTTCAGAGGGTCTGGTGTGCTCTCCACCACCTGAGGGTGTGTGGAGGACCTTGTCACGATATAATGTTCAGCCCTGTCTATTAGACATTAGTTCAAAAAGGCCGTACTTAACGACCCGTTTACATTATATTGGATAAATCCGCGTGTACAGATATGTATATATATCTTGTAATTATTGTTCTGGACTTAAATATAACAAGCCTTATAAACCAACCGCTCGACGACTTTTATCTAAAACTACCCATTTGAAGTGTCTGGCTAGGACGGTGAAGATACTCTACCCATCAAACTACACCTTCAGAAGGCAATCACCCTACAGTGTCACCAACACTTGTAAGATTTACTTGGTGACCACTGCTACCTGTAATAACAGCCACAGAAAAGGGTAAACACGCGCCACCTCCAGAGGAGGCAGGTTTTCTTGAAACGCCGCACGAGGCGCCGCGTCCTCCAGCGGCCGACGCGCTGTCTGAGCCGCGCGTAGCGGGCAGGAAAGCAGTAGGGGTGTTCAAGGGAGGGGGGCAATATGAGGACAGTGCTCACACGGGCCGCTCCTCAAACCCGTCCCTCAGCTCCTCCAGGGTCCAGTAGACAAAGCCAGAAGTCGGTGAGGATGCCTCCTCGTCTCGGGACCAGCTGCTGGGCGGGCACACACCAACGTAACGGCTCGTCTGTTGTTCGGGCGGTTGTGCCAGGCTGCCTGCCTCGATGCTGCACCAGCTGGCGATACTGTTGCCCTGCGGCCACAGACGTCAGCGCGTCTGGCCAGTACCTTGCCCCCATGGATGCTGGGTTTATAAGACAGTCAAGGCCATCGCTGGATGTCCTGGTGGCCTCCCGGACCGCCTCATCGGCCCCGCCTCGTTGCACGGAGGACTACGTGGGCTGGGCACCCTGCGAGCCTTACGCGGCGCCCCTGCGCGGCGAGGCCCTGGATTGGTGCCCAGAATGGCGGTGGCGAGCTGCACGTTGTTCCATCGGTTGTGCGGGGCTGCCGTAGGACCTGCATGGCAGACATGAGTCGGTGGAATCACAATCCTGTCGGCCAGGGCGTGCTGTAGGAGCTGCGCTCTATCGCACCAGCTCCGTCTGCAGCGTCGTGGAGCAACTGGTCGGGTGGTCCACAGGACAGCACCTTCACCGCCCGTAACCACGAACAGCACTGTCAAGGCCTCTCTCAGGGTCAACGGAGCAGGTTCGGTGTAGTAGGACCGCACCGCGAGCTGGTCTGGAGAAATTGGCGTGCGCCACTGCCTGCAGGGCGTGCTACCTCAGCTCCTCCCGCGTGCACAACGCCTTCCCAGCTGGCAGTGTGGCGATAATCACCTAGGCGGCAGAGTGCTGCCACGGTGGCGGAGCGACGTAGTTGACAGCGGGGCGGTCAGGCCCGTCCAGCAGCAGGTGGGTGTGGCCGGGGAGGAGATGGATGGCGGCGTCTGCCACCCTTTGCAGCCAGGTGTTGCCCGGCGATAGGTCACACTGCTTCTGTGGCAAGACCCTGCACAGCCTGTCCCGCGCGACAGACTCCCTTGCCTGACAGAGGATCTTGGCCACCCGACAGGCCACGATCTGTCGATCTCTGGTGGCTATGGGCACCAACCGTGCCTCCGCCTGCATGACGCGGGTGTTGGAACATAGTAGGTTTGGGGAGAGGACGGGCCGCGAATTTATTTTTTCCAAAATAGGTTTGCAAACTTTCGGTTACGGTTATGGTTAAGGTTAGGCTCAGATACATGGGGACTGCGGTAACTTTGTGTGGGAATCACAATGAGGGTATTTTCAAGAAAATCCTGTGATTAGTTTCGGAGCTACAGCCATTCATAGAGGGCCACCAACCAGTGTAAACTCATAAGGGAAAAAAAAATTTGCAGACGGGCCGGACAGTCACTGGCAGAACACTGATGCTTTTGTGCTGCTGGTGTTGTCATCCTGCACCACCTGTTTACGGGGCAGACTAACACACACACTCATATCAGCTGAGGTGGTGACACGGGCCATAGAGTAGGCATCAGCGTGCCAAGTGTTGCCAGCTGGGGTGGGGAGGGTCAGCAGGTGCTGAGTGGAGGGGGGACGTGGCTGTCATGCGCGGGCTGGTTCATGGCTCAAAACAGGGGGGTGGCTACTAGTGTTAATCTGGCTAGGATTTTTATCATTGTTGTTGCTCTTGTTATCATCATTGTTGTGTTATTACCTCCGTCAAGGAGGTTATTTGATCGGTTCAGTTTTTTTTATGAACCTGTACGTCGCCTCCCCGGGCCCCACAGAGTGGTGGGGGGTCTTGTCCATTTTGCAATCGTTCTGACGGCATGCGTGCAAGAAAACACCTAAAACAAAATGCCCAAAGGGAGCACCTGGAAAAATTACAAAGGCCTCCCGACCTACAGCCACAGCCCCTGTTAGCGTAGGTGGATTTTTTCTTTTTTTTTCTTTTGCCATCAACCCTGGGGAAATTAATGGGTCAATTTAGTCAAATATATTTAAAAATTTAGGGTATGTGGCGGGAGTGGTCCCGTCGCGTAATGTTCAGCGTCGTCACAAAGGGCTGCCTCGACACAGTTTGAGAGACAGCTCGTCGCTTCGAGCCCCGAGTAAAAGCCTGAGGCGCTGGAGTCCCCACCCCACCCTAAGGTCTGGTAGTGATGGGAACCCCGGTGTACAGGGAAACTGTGAACCACCGCGACTCCCTCCCCCGGACACCCCCCTGGGGGACTCTCCTGTTCAGTTTTTATATGAGCACGCACTTGGGAGCTGACGAACGACGCCCCCTCCGACACCAAAATTCTAACCTCGAAAATTTAAAGGGGTGAGTGTGAATGTTTGTTTGTTGGTTAGCAACTTCAAATCATAAGGTTATTCGAACTTTTTTCAAACCCTCGGCAAACTGAAGGGGCCAGTTTGAAATAGACTGAGAGCCATCCAAAGGGCTGCTTTCATCTCCCCTAGGGGACCAAAAGGAAAATTCGTCACTCAGAAGAAATTGATCAGAACCATAACATAAGATAGGGAAAAGACTACATTTTTTAATTCAGAGTTAATTAAACTAAATTTTGAATTAATACTAAAATTTTTTTGTTTTCTCACTGTTAAAATTTGCCAAGCTCGCTTCGCTCGCTTGGACACCTTTTTCGGGCCAAATTATTTTTTGGGTACTAAATAATTGGTGAATCTGTAATATGGTTGTAAAATGTTTACTCCCGAATGGGGCAAGGTCTGAGTGCTATTGGCTTGTAAAATTTTTCTCCACAAATGAGGCAAGGTCTAGAGTGAAAAGGGCTTGTAAAATGTTTCTCCACGAAGGGGGGCAAGGTCTAGAGTGCTATTGGTTTGGGAAAATGTTTACTCCCCAAATGGGGAAAGGGTCTAAGGTGCATATGGGCTTTAAAATTTTACTCCACGAAGGGAGGAAGGTCTAAGTGCAATAGGTTTTTTTTTTTATTTAGCCCTTTTCTTTTCCTTTGAAAGAAAAAAGAAAATCAAAAAAGGGGGATGGTAAGGGTTTAGTTGGGTTAGGTAGGTTGTAAAAAAAATATTTTAAGGTGAGGGTTTTTAAAAAAGTTGACTTTACCCTGTGCGAGCTGGACACGCCCACATTTTTAGGTGGACGTCTATTTCCTATTATCTAAAGATAATAGTCCAACAAAAAATATTTAAGAGTTTTTCAGGGCACCCTAAGTCCCAGAGGAACAATGTTAATTTTTGTCCCAACCAAGAAAAAACTGTAAAAATTTTTTATATACATTTTTTTGGCCCGAATTTTGGGAAATGCATTATAATGTATAAAAACACAACAAATCTCAATTTTTTTAAATTTTAAAAACTTAAAATTATTTAATTTTGCAAAGTCAGGTTTATGAATAAAAATAAAAATGCAGTAGATCGTACTTCTAAAAATTTGGGGTATTTTGTTTCGAGAATTGTTGCCCACTAGCGCAAAGCCGCCCTCCGGCGGACTTTTTGGCAGCCCTCGGAGGGTATTGGTGGGGGGGCCTTGGGCCCACCCCTGTGTTTTGTGGGCCTTCGGCCCACCAAACACGGACTCTCCGACCCCCTTCTAACTTTCCCGAAAACAGGATTAGAAATGTATTATTTCCCCCACCCCCTTCACTCACCCATTACCCCTCCCCCCCCCCCCTTCACTCACCCCATTCCCATCCCCCCCCCCATTCACTCACCCATTACCATCACCACACACCCTTCACTCACCCATCACCCATCACCCCCCACCCATTCCCCACCCATCACCCCCCCCAACCCATCCCCCCCCCCATTTACTCACCCACACCCCAACCCCTTACCCACACCCCCCCATTCCCCCCCATTACCCTCACCCTCATCAAGGTTTTCCCCAAATTTTCGCAAACCCCTTTTTTTACAATTTTGCTAAAAGGCTGCTAAAAAAAAAAAAAAAGTGATCGAAACATTTATAAGTGGGGTTAAAACCTTCCCCCGGTCAACCCGGTTTCCAAAAAATTGCCTATGAGGTGATTTCCCACGGGGGGCGGAACCATCCCCACACACCAAAACCCACACCAACCGACAGAAGACAGACAGAAGACAGACAACAGACAGACAGACAGACGACAACAACGACAGACAGACAGACAGAAGACGACAGACAGACAGACGACGAAAGACAGACGACAGCACACTTTTGCTTATATTTTATAATCGGTACCCCCCCCCCACCCATTCCCCCACCCATCACCCCTCACCCCAACCCATCACCCCCCCCCCATTCACTCACCCATCACCCCATACCCTTCCCCTCACCCCCCCCCATTCACTCACCCCTTACCCATCACCCACATCAAAGGGTTTTCCCCAATTCTCGCAAAACCCTTTTTTTCACAATTACGCTAAGGCTGCTATAAAAAAAAAAAAAAATTGTGATCAAAACATCTCATAAGGGGCTTTAAAAACCTTTCCCCTTTGGTCAACCCGGTTTTCCCAAAAAAGTGCCATATGAGGTGATTGCGCCCGGGGGCGGAACTATACCCCCCCCCACACACACCACAGACGACAGAAGACACACCTTTCGCTTTTATTATTATAAAACATTACCCATCACCCCCCCCTATTTCCCCCACCCACACCCCTCACCCCCAAAACCCCCTCACCCCCCCCCCATTCACTCAACCTCACCACACTCATTCCCATCACCCCCTCCATTCACTACCATTACCATCACCCTACCAAGGTTTCCTCAAATTCTCGCAACCCCCTTTTTTTCACAATTATTGCTAAAAGGCTGCTAAAAAAAAAAAAAAAAAAAAAATTTGAATCTCTCATAAAAGGGCTTAAAAACCCTTTCCCCCGGTCAACCCGGTTCAAAAAAGTGCCCCTATGAGGGGATTTCGCCAAGGGGGGGGAACCCTTTCCCCCACCACACACACACCCACACACACACACACACACACCCCCACACACAAGAAGACAGACAGGCAGACACATTTCGCTTATGTTATTTAAGATTACCCACACCCCCCACCTATTCCCCCACCCCCTCACCCATCCCCCCAACCCATCACCCATCACCCCAACCCATCCCCCCCACCCTTCACTCACCCATCACCCCCCACCCATTACCCCAACACCCCACCCTGCACCACCCATTACCCATCACCCTACATAAGGTTTCCTCAATTTTCGCGCCCCTTTTTTTTCCAATTTTCGTAATAGGCGTAAAAAAAAAAGAAAAAAAAATGATCGAATCATCTCAAATGGGCTTAAACCCTTCCCCCGGGCAACCCGGGTTCCAAAAAATTTCCCTATGAGGTGTTTCGCCACGGGGGCGGAACCCATCCAACACACACAACCCACACAACAGACAGACAGACAGACACACTTTGCTTATATTATTTTAATAGATTACCCATCACCCCCCACCCATTCCTCACCCATCACCCATCACCCCCCCCTTCACTCACCCCTCACCCCAAACCCCCTTACCATCACCCCCCCATTCACTCACCCATTACCCCATCACCCTACATCAATTTTTCCCCAATTTGCAAAACCCCTTTTTTTCACAATTACGCTAATAGGCTGTATATAAAAAATTTAAAAATTGTCAAAAACTCTCTAAGGGCTTAAAACCTTCCCCCCGGGAAAACCCCGGTTCCAAAAAAGTGCCAATGAGGGGTGATTGCGCCCGGGGGGCGGAACCATACCCCCCCCCCACACACACACACAGACAGACAGACAGACAGACGACACCTTTCGCTTTTTTTTATTATAATAGATTTCCCATCACCCCCCACCTTTCCCTCACCCATCACCCCATCACCCCCCCCCCCTTCACTCAAAAATCATCCCACACCTTACCCTCACCCCACCCATTCACTCACCCATTACCATCACCCTACATCAAAGGTTTCCTCAATTCTCGCAAACCCCCTTTTTTTTTTACAATTATCGCTAAAGGCTGCAAAATTTTTTTTTTTTAAGTGATCGAAACTCTTTTAAATGGGCTTTTAAAAACCTTCCCCCGGTCAAACCCCGGGTTTCCAAAAATGTGCCCCTATAGGTGATTGCGCCCGGGGGGGGGAACCTATACCACCACCCACACCAAAACCCCAAAGACAGACAACGGCAGACCCTTCGTTAAAAATTTTTATAGAATTACCCATCACCCCCCCTATTCCCCCACCCTCACCCATCACCCCCAAACCCCTCACCCCCCACCCATTCACTCACCCATCACCCCCCACCCTTTACCCAACCCCCACCCCTGCATCACCATTACCCTCACCCTACATCAAAGGTTCCCCAATTCCGCAACCCCCTTTTTTTTTTACAATTACGCTAAAGCTGCTAAAAAAAAAAAAAAAAAAGTGAAATCGAACACTATAAGTGGGCTTAAAAAACCCTTTCCCCCGGTCAAACCGGGGTTTCCAGAAATGTCCATATGAGGGGTTTCGCCACGGGGGGCGGGAAACCCATACCACACATCACCAGACAGACAGCAACAGACAGGGCAATTCGCTTATTATTTTAAAAAGATTACCCATCACCCCACCTATTCCCTCAACCCTCACCCATCACCCCCCCAACCCTCACCCCCCCCCCCTTCACTCACCCATCACCCCCCCCCTTACCCCTCACCCACCCATTCATCACCCCTTACCCATCACCCCACATCAAGGTTTTCCTAATTCTCGCAACCCCCTTTTTTTTCCAATTATCGCTAATAGGCTGATAAAAAAAAAAAAAATTTGTGATCAAATCATCTCTAAGTGGGCTTAAAAAACCTTTTTCCCCTGGTCAACCCGGTTCCAAAAATGTGCCAAATGGGTGATTTCGCCCGGGGGCGGGCCTATACCACACACTCACCCCACACCACGAAGACAGACAGACCCTTTTGCTTTTTTATTGTAATAGATTACCCTCACCCCCCCCCTTTCCCCTTTCCCATCACCCATCACCCCCCCCATTTTTCACCCCACCCCACCCCATTTCCCCAAACCCCACCCTGCACTCACCCATTACCCTCCCCTACATCAAGGTTTCCTCAATTCTCGCAACCCACCTTTTTTTTTACAAATTTTCGCTAATAGGTGCTGAAAAAAAAGAAAAAAAAGTGATCGAATCATCTCATAAAGGGCTTAAAAAATTCCCCCGGTCAACCCGGTTTTAAAAATGTGCCATATAAAGCCGTGAGGGTGGCGGGATTGGGGGCCCCCGGGGGGCGGAACCTATCCCACCCACACACAGACAGACAGACAGACAGACAAAACCACTTTCGCTTTTATTATTAAAATATATTTTTTATTTTTTTATGTTAAAACTTCTTTGCAAAAATTTTTGCATCACGATACGTATGTTATAAAAAATTACGAAAGTGGTCTGTCCCGGGTGGTGGGTAAGGGTTTCCCCCCCCCCGTGGCGCAAAACCTATATGGGAATTTTTGAATCAGGTTGACCAGGGAAGGTCAAAGCCCCTTTATGAAAGATCCGATCACTTTTTTTTTTTTTTTTTTTACAGCCTTTAGCGAGAATTGAAAACAAAAGTGGGGTTTCGAAATTGAGGAAGCCTTGATGTAGGGTGATGGGTAAAGGGGGGAGTGAATGGGGGGGTGTGGGGATGGGGGTTTGGGGGGTGGGTGAGTGAATGGGTTGGGGGTGATGGGAGGGGTGTGGTGATGGGTGAGGGAATAGGTGGGGGGTGAGGGTAATGGGAGTGAAGGGTGTGTGGTGATGGGGGGATGGGGGAGGAAGGGTGGGGGGGATGAGTAGGGGGGGTGAATGGGTGGGGGGTGTGGGGAATGGGTGAGTGAAGGGGGGGGGGGGGAGGGGAAGGGGGGGGGGGAAAAATACATTTTACATCCCTGATTTAGGGAAATTGAAGGGCTATTTGGGGAGTCCCTGTTTGGTGGGCCGAAGGCCCACCAAACACAGGTGGGGGCCAAGGGCCCCCATTTTGCCTCCCAGGGGAGCCAAAAAGTCCGCCCGGGGGGGGCTTTGCGGTATTATGATATTTAAAGATTTTAGTCGCTAAGACTCATGTCAGAACTTGCCCCATAAAAAAAGTTATAATTTTTTCATGTAATATTTTATTTGGCAATAAACTCTTTAAAATAACAAAACTATAGATAAATTTCAAGTGGAAAAGTATTTTTGGTGGCTGGTGTTTTTGTAAAACGAAAAAAAGTGAAATAGAGGGGGAGGGTAATTTAAGTGTTCACCCAGCCTGCATGCGGTTGCATACAAATTCAGGCCAGGCTCTTTTCTAATGCATCGTACTCGGTTTTACAGACTAAGCGGCCCTTTTGGGGCTAACTCGATTAGGGCCCGGGTCTATCTGTAGTCATAACCTTTTGAAAAACCGGTGACAAAACTTTAAATTTTTTCTTCGAAAATTTTATTTATTATGATTTTATTCGTTTCACATACCTTTTTTTGCCAATTTCTTTGTATTGTATTCTAAAGCTTTGCTTTGTTTCTTTTTGTTCCAACCGTAGCTGTATAAATTGCGTTGCCACACCATTTGTTCCAGTTTCTAATATAAAACTCTTTATGGTTTTTTTTTATTGGTGCAAAATGCTTTGCAACAAACTTTGGTTTTTTCGGCTATGCAGCATCTTTTAGTGTGCCATTTATGCATGATATTGAGATATTTTTTGTATTTCTTGTATAATGCAACAAAATTCTTTTGTTTTCTCCCGCAATGCATTACAATGTTAATAGGGCTTTTTGGTGTTGCCATGTTCGCATGAAAGGAGTAATTACCTTACTTTTTTTGCGTTTTTGTTGCATAAATTTAAAATTGAACATGTTCTGCTGAATTGTAACCTCACAGAAAACTGCAAATGGAATTTAAATTTGAATTAAAATTTGGCTAGCAATTTTTTAATTTTCCGTTTTGTTCCCCCCAAGCCCTTTTTCTTTCGGTTCGTTGGAAACAAAAAACCCCCAAAAAAAAAAAAAACAAAATTGGGAAAGGGGGGGA
>JACEEZ010021595.1:2500-15000 GCA_016584305.1 Chionoecetes opilio
TTTTTTTTTTAGCAGCCTATTAGCGATAATTGTGAAAAAAGTGGGTTGCGAGAATTGAGGAAACCTTGATGTAGGGTGATGGGTAATGGGTGAGTGAATGGGTGGGGTGATGGGTAATGGGTGTGGGGTGATCGGTGAGTGAGTGGGTGAGGGTTGATGGGTGATGGGTGAGGGAATTGATGGGGGGTGATGGGTAATGTATATATGTTTCAACCTCGTTTATGGTCACTGGTGATGGAAGAGTGAGTGAGTGAGGGTAGGGCGTGAGTAGGTGAGGACGTGGGTGGGTCGGTGAGTGAAGGCATGGGTGGATTCGTGAATAAGGTAGTGAGTGAGGGATGTGGGTGGGTTAAGGAGTGAGTGAGGGAGTGAGTGGGCTGGAGGGGTGTTGAAGAAAGTAGTGAGGGCGTGGATGGGTTAGTGAGTAAGAGAGGGAATTTGTGAATGGGCGGGTAGGTGAATGATTGAGTGAGGGCGTGGCGTGGGTAGATGGGCGGATAGGGGAATGTGAGTGAGCGAGATTTGACCCCATTAATTAACACCACCGTGTGATTTCAGTAGCTAGAACCATAGCATAAATGGCAGTTTTTGCCTAATTCCAATCTAAAATCAATCCCCCCAAATTTCCTCCCGTCCCCCCAAACGCAAAATTCTTCCCCCAAATGGGAAGAAAACCCCCCAAATGGGAAGAAAACCCCCCAAATTTAGGGAGAAACCCCCAAGTCTGGGAACCCAGCCTGGTGACCCCCAGCCGGGTGACCCAGGTGGGGTCACCGTCACTTGTTGCCAGCTAGCATATATAATAAACTCGTATATAAAACGCTCTGCTTGCTGGAACAATTTTTGCCGCATAATTCTGGCATGTACAATGGACAATGTTATGCATACGCAAAGTTTTACATAGTCCAAAGACGTATTGGAACACTGTTATTATACCTTCATTTTCTAAGTATTCCGTCCATTGCTTCCCCCTAACATCCTAAGCTAAAGTGCGAAATAGGAAAAAAAAAACTCAGTTTAATATCATTAAAATTAGAAGAAAAAATTTAATTTAAGCAATTTATTACTGACTAGCCGCAAAGCCGCCCTCCGGGCGGACTTTTTGGCTAGCTCCTGCGGAGGGCTATTGGTGGGCCTTTGGCCCACCACCTGTGTTTGGTGGGCCGAAGGCCCACCAAACATGGACTCTCCAGATAGCCCCTTCTAACTTTCCTGAAATCATGGATGTAGAAATGTATGTATTCCCCCCACCCATTCACTCACCCATTACCCATCACCCCCCACCCATTCACTCACCCATTACCCATCACCCCCCCCGCCATTCACTCACCCATTCACTCACCCATTACCCATCACCACACACCCATTCACTCACCCATTACCCATCACCCCCCACCCATTCACTCACCCATTACCCCTCACCCCCCACCCATTCACTCACCCCTTACCCATCACCACACACCCCTTACCCATCACCCCCACCCATTCACTGACCCATTTCCCATCACCCCCACCCATTCACTCACCATTACCCATCACCACACACCCATTCACTCACCCATTACCCATCACCCCCACCCATTCACTCACCCATTACCCATCACCACACACCCATTTACTCACCCATTACCCATCACCCCCCACCCATTCACTCACCCATTACCCATCACCCCCACCCATTCACTCACCCATTACCCATCACCACACACCCATTCACTCACCCATTACCATCACCCCCACCCATTCACTCACCCATTACCCATCACCACACACCCATTACCCATCACCCCCCACCCATTCACTCACCCCCCACCATTCACTCACCCATTACCCCTCACCACACACCCATTCACTCACCCATTACCCATCACCCCCACCCATTCACTCACCCATTACCCATCACCACACACCCATTCACTCACCCATTACCCATCACCCCCCACCCATTCACTCACCCATTACCCATCACCACACACCCATTCACTCACCCATTACCCATCACCCCCACCTATTCCCTCACCCATCACCCATCACCCCTAACCCATTCACTCACCCCACACCCATTACCCATCACCCCACCCATTCACTCACCATTACCCATCACCCTACATCAAGGCTTCCTCAATTCTCGCAACCCACTTTTGTTTTCACAATTCTCGCTAATAGGCTGCTAAAAAAAAAAAAAAAAAAAGTGATCGGATCATCCCATAAGGGGCTTATGACTTCCCTGGTCAACCTGATTCCAAAAATGTGCCATATGAGGTGTTTGCGCCACGGGGGGCGGAACCTATACCACACACACACACACACACACAGACAGAAAAGACAGACACACTTTCGCTTATATTATTATAGAAGTAATCATGAAAATATTATAATCTTTTTTTGTTTGTTCACTCCCCCTGATCTCCAGCTAGTTTGTCTACCTGAGTACCGTAAATCCCATGTGCCGTAGATAACACTAAAGTCGCCAGGACAACGTTTCTTTTTTATTTACAGATGTGTGGTGCTTAATACTTACAAAATTTCTNACAGTGGGACAATAGGTATTACGGTAGCTATCTTTCGTTAATATTAGGCGGTGGCGACTTATTGCAGCTGGCGACTAAATTAAGTGTTATCTACGGTAGCTATAGGTAAAAACCTATCAACACCTATCTATCAAAACCTATATATTATATAATGCATGTAATATTTTACATCTCAGAGAAGTGCTCATAAACTACAAATAATAATAATGAAAATTAAGATTTTAAATTTTCTTGGTTTTTTTGTCCATAATAATAATAAAAATTAAGATTTTAAATTTTCTTGTTTTTTTGTCCCAGGGGGGTTTTGTCCTCAGGGCTTTTTTTCCTAGGGAGGTTTTGTCCAAGGTTTTTTTTCCTAGGGTGGTTTTGTACTACACTCGTTGGACACACACTCACACACACACACACACTCTTCTTTCTGTAAGCTTCATGACATTGACCAAACTGTCGGCTAACACCCGGGTACCGGGTGTTAGCCGGGGGTTTGTGACCCGCCTCCCGAGGTGGTGGCTTCCCCCAACATTAAGCACTAAGGATGAATGATGAAAAATGTAGATATGGAGACGAGGCTATACGAGTGTAGCTCAGGCCCTGTAAAATACAACTACGTAGATGAATACACACACCCACCCACCCACACACACACACACACACGTGTGTGTATTTGTGTGTGTGTGTGTGTGTGTGTGTGTGTGTACGAGAAAAGGGAGGGGAGAGAGAGAGAGAGAGAGAGAGAGAGAGAGAGAGAGAGAGAGAGAGAGAGAGAGGGGGGGGGGGTTGAACGGGAGATGGAGGAATTAAGGGATTATGAACGGCATGTGTGTGTCTCTCTCTCTCTCTCTCTCTCTCTCTCTCTCTCTCTCTCTCTCTCTCTCTCTCTCTCTGACGACCTTTTATTGATAAACTTGCGGTCAAGTCGGCTTGAGAAGGGAACACTTGATGATGGTTTGTCCGGTTTGTCCTAGGGGACAAGTTGGACAAGGGACAAGATGATTTCATTTTGGTATGACCTCATACCCAATTGACTTTTTTTTTATGACTTGGGACGCAAATGTCTTGTGGGTCAAATGACTGCATTCACACTCGCCTCAGTATTATATGACCTGCACCCGTGTTTTTTGTGTCTATGGAACAGTAGAGACGACAAGAACCATAACAAAAAACATGATTGGCCATCTTGAACTGAACAGATTGTTGGTAAACACAACGTGAAACACCCAGCACTTATTGACCCTCAGAAAATACATATTCCACCACTTCATATTAAATTTGGCCCATAGACCACTATATCTCTGGACTGTTCACACGACAATGTTTTGAAATTGCCAGGCTGCATAGCGGATTGCGGCCCGCCCGACAAAGAGATACAGTGGTCTATGGACTATCATATAGACTGGTTTATCAGTATATATGATATACTGTAATCTTCGTAAATATTTGTTCTAAACTATTATCAAATTAAAAACAGTAAAACACGCTAAAGAAATTCCATTACGAGACTGATTCACTTAAACTCTTCGCCACTTAAAACTTTGCGAGTCAACTTTTATCATGAAGGGTATCAATAGAAGCGCAATTTTATTAGATTTCCATTGATATATTTCGTTTTCTGATAAATGAATTAGAACCATGCATAAATTAGCATTAAATAAATAAATAAAATCATCAATCTAGTAATTTTCTCGATTGAAGAGGTTATTTATTTAGTTAACGTTAATTTATAATGCTGCTAATTTTTTATCAAAAAAAAAATATATAAGTAAATAATTCATCAATGGGGAAAAATTCCCCGATTGTGTTTTTTAATTATTTATTTCGCTAATTTATACAGGGTTTAATTCATTTATCCGAAAACGAATTATAAAGGGAAATTTAATAAAAATTGCACTTCTATTGATACCCTTCATGATAAAATTTGATCGAAAAGGGTTTTAAATGGCAAAAAAAAAAAGTTCATGAATAAAAAACATTCAGAAAAATGGTTCATGCATATTTTTCAGAGTTCAATGGATTTATAAGCTTTTTTCTGTTTTTTTTTGATAAATTATAGAACAAACATTTACGAAGCTAAGTACATATATACTGAAAAACCATCTATATGACCGTATATATATATAATATATATATATATATTTATATAATTATATATTAATAATATATATATATAATATAATAAAATCTGAGGGGACCTCCGATTTTCAGGCCCTTGGGGGACGGGGCCAAAATTTTCCCGTGCGCAGTCCAGGTTTACAGTGGTCTTAATTTGGCCTTATGAAAATTTCGTGAATGGTATGGTCATAAAGGGGGTGGTCTCCAATTTTAAAGAATAAATTCAAAGCAATTTTGCAGATGCAAACTAAAGCTGGAGTTTTAAGGCCCCACGATCCGCAGTGTCTCCACGATAATCTTTTTCCATCTAATCTAAATGGAAGGAAAAGGGCATGGAACTTTTTTTTAAAATTCGCAAAAAAAATCTTGGAAAACAAAGTAAAAAACCCCCGTGAACTCGTTGAAAAATGTTTAATTTAGAAAAAGTGGGATAGAATGTCTTTGAAATGCTTTGTTTACTTTCTCATTTTGACTTGTTCCCGGCCCAAACGTGGGGCGTGAGGACGAGTATGGTGGCGTTTCCCCCACGATCTCGTTATGCAAACAGATCCAAGGCTTTAAAACCCAAATATGATGGGATATTATTGTTGGTTCCTGAGAAGGAGAGTGTATCCTAAAGTGACAAAGGAAAGAGGAAACACCAACTTTTTATTAAGCACAGGGTTTCGCTTTTCGGTAGTAAAAAAAAAAAAATCGACGTTTGGGTGGAGGGTTGGGGCGCAGGGGTGGTAACCCCGCCAGGGGAATTCTGCTGTTTGTTTTAAAGCCAGAAAATGGGGAAAGACACCCCTATTCACTAATTATTTAAAGTATGTTTAAAACAAAAAAACGTGGCACGGAAAAGTAGCTTAGACGGTTTCCCGAAATAAAATGGGTGAGGTAAAGAAAATGGGGTTTTCGGACACAAAAGCTGGACTGATAGAGAATTTTGGGGTTATAATGGAGGAGAGTTTCCGGTCTTTTTCGAGACCCCAACATTTTTTTTTGGCCTAAAATGGGTGTTGTCTAATGGTGCTAGTTTTTTTTTGCCCCAAACCAAAAAAAAATAAAAAAAAAAATGAAACCAAACCTACCTTGTTTTAATGAAACCTAACCAAACCCTAAAAGGTTTTAAAAAAAAACCTAACCTAACCTTAACAAAAATATATATATTTTTTTTTATTTTTTTTTTAAATTTTAATATATTTTTTTGGTTTGCGAAAAAATAAACTAGCCCCATTGAACAAGCCCTTTTGTAGGCCAAAAAAAAAATAGTTGGTGTCTTGAAAACGAACGTAAACTTCCTCATTAAACCAATTTATATATCAGACTGAAATCAGCACAGAAAGTTATAGGAATCAGTGGTTCAGTCTCTGTAAAAAAAACAAAAAGTTGAAATTTGTTGCCTAGTAAAATTTTTTTTGTGAAAATCAAATTTTCATTAATAAATCTATTTTTAACTCAAAAAAAGTCTCTACGGGAATAGGTCGCACGCGTAGTCTAGTCTTGACACGGAACTGAAGCAAAGTTTTTTCCCCCCCCCCCCCCCTAAAAAAAAACCGTTAAGCCGGGGAATGTATCATACGGGGCTGTGGAAAAGGGGGAAAAAACTAAAACTGTTTCCTATTATCTAAAGAACCGTTTTTTTTTTTAAAAAACGTTATAGATGAAACAAATCACGATTTAAAAACAGGCTTCCCTGGGTAAGCAGTTTAAAAATTACTTTGAAAATGAGCGCAAAAGTGTGCTTTTTAGGGCACTTTCCCCGAAAAAGTATATTCCAAAAATCCGGGGGGACGGAGTATACAAGTCAAACTCTTGAAATAACAAATTTCATTTTTAATAGTAGCATACGATTCCTGCATAGTTTGCTCCCTCAAGAATAAAAAAAAATGTTTGCCGGAAAAAAGTAGTGTTGGTGCGTCAATAAGCTGCGGAAATGAACATCACAAAGTTGCGCAAATAAAAAAAAAAAACTTATATCTCAAGATCGGTAATAGCAAAAAAGAAACGGATAGTTGCTTAGGGTCTATCTCGTGACTTAAAAAAAAGATTAAAGGCAACTTGGTCTGGGGTTATAGTTACTAGTAAAAAAGGGGAAAAACGCAAAAAAGGTAGTATTTGACCATTACTTTAAAAACGCCAAAAAAATTGGTAGTTGTATTATCTACAACGTATAAACACTAAACAACAATTGTAATTTTTCAAAAGAACAATAATACAGTTTATAAAATTTTCCCAGAAGCTATTTTTGGTTTTAAAAGGGCGACAAATATATTAGGGGGATAAAAAGCTTAAAAAGGGCCAACAATTGCTTTTGGTACAAAATATAGGAAAACGAAGCCCTGATTCGTGTCACCTCAGAAAAAGCCACGAGAAAAAATCTTCATGCAAATCCGGTGAACAAAAAGGGGAAAAATCTAAAGGCTATGGCCCGGCATTTTATTAGGCAACAAAGATTTTTTTACAGAAGACCCAAATTTGGTGTTCCCAGAATTTTGGTTGCTGATTTCAAAACTATAATTATAATTTTTTTTATCACGTCTAGATTTTTTTTTTAAAAGCAAAACATTCGCACATGTCCTCCCCCCTCCAGATTTTGGTTTTAATATCTTAATGCCATAATAAATAAATTTTTTTCAAGGTTGAGGAGTTTTTTGGGGGAATATATACAAATTCTAAAAGATTTGATGAATAAAATTTATCCCGAGTTGCAAAACTGGTTTTAAGGCATGTACGGCCCAACTAGTCCGGCAGCTTAGTGAAATGAGGGGGGTGCCGGATAAAAGCCCAAAAATTTTTTTAGGGACTCCAGGCTCCTAGCATGTTTTGGGGGGAGCAAATGATCCCCTCCTCGGGGGCTTTTAAAGGAACTTCTTTTTTATTTTACATTTTTCCCCATGTGGGGAAATTTGGGTAAATGGGTTTTTGAAAAGTCATAAGGAAATTTTTTTTGGATGCAAGTTATCATTTTTATTATTTAAAACCCAGAAAAAAAATTCCAAATGGCTGTCAAAAAAACATAATTCAATATTTTTTCGACTTTAAACTCCCCGCGGCCGCGAAATGCCCTGAGTTTATAGCAGAAACAATTAAAACTACTCCCTTTCATTCAAAATGACAGGGTTAATCTACTGACGGTGCATTTTGAAAAATAAGATCATTTAAATCATTATACAAAAAATCAGTTTTTCCCTTTCAGCGCAGGAATCCCTGTCTTTGTTAAGCCCCGTATCACAATGCGGTATGATTCATAATTGTAATTGTGTCTATTCTCACATTTTCAGTTTCCAGTTCGGGGCATTTCCAGTGGCTTTCTTGCTGAAAAACTCCCGCCCAACCTGCAGCACTTTTGCGGCACATTCACAATTTATTTCAGGGCCCTTTTCTGCCGCAGGCTGCTGAAAAGTCGGATCGACTGCTTGTATTTGCTTTTCCTTCTGGCTTCTTTTTTAGTTGAAGAGATGATCTGTAGGCAGTGAGAAGGCCCCGGGGAAACTGTGCGTCCCGACTTTTAAGTCCGTCCTTTCATCACATGGTCCCTAATTTGAGGGTTGGCCTGGAACGAGTTCTTCTGGCAGTCAGGGGGAAAAAGGAGATGAAGTTGAAAACCCCGGGAAAGAAAGATGTCCTCTCGCACAACCTGGCAGCTTTTTCCAAAATTAGTGCATCTCCCTTTATAGTCAGTCTCCATGGCCGGTTTCCAGCATTTGTTGCATGCCTTTTTCAAAGACAAGTAGACATTTTTTTTCCATCACTTTGCTCTTGTGATAGGAAAGTGCTCGGATTTGCTCTTTAAAGCGAATTTGTTTGCTTCACTCCTGATCCAAAGTCAGCAAGACACTTTCGGAGATGCCCCTAGGGAAAAAACTTTAAGAGCAATGTGCCTTTTTCCACTTTATTCTCTATGTAAGTGACCCCTCAGCAAAAGCTCTTGCTCGGGTTTTTTGTTGGTTTACCCATCCTGTAGGTTTTCCCCGTTCCTGATCAGGGGCCGGTGCTTCGCAGCCAACCCAAACAAGAAGATGGACTTTGGCCTCCAGGCAATGGGTCACCGAACCTTAATCCCGGCAAAAAAATCTGAATCCAACAGTCTCGGGCCATTTACCTAAAGTCATCCCCCGGGTTTTGAACTCATGAGGGTCCTCTTTTTTGGGGCAAAATTCAGCTGGTCTGTCGAAACATTTGCGTGGACGACGGGATCGGTTTGGGGGAGGAGTGCACTCTCCCTCGCTTCTTGCCCTTTCCAGTTTCTGTGTGTTTAAATTTGGGCGTGACAATTTGTGCCACTGTGCATGAATTTTTGATCAAAACATCCACGTCTGTGGGAGCACCAAATGCAAAAGGCACGGCAGAGCGTTGATTCTCGAAATGAGTCATTTCTCCAGGAAAGATCCAAGACAGCGGCGCCGCTTGCCGCTCCATGTGCTTTTTAAGGAAGCGAAGTGGCCAGAGGTTTTTTTTTGGCAGAGCACACGCGGACCAAACCATCAAGATGAGGACTGGGGCCCTTCAAAAACGCAAAACACAAAAAAAAACAGTTAGCAGACATTGTTGCATTTAACTAAGTACATGTAGAAATAATTTTTGGTCATACTGAAGCCTAAATTCCCTTGTAAATAGAACGGTTGTCCCCGGTTAAAATTTGAAAAGTTGATCTTTTAAAATAAAAAGGGGTTAAAAAAAAAACAAAATAGGGATGATTGCATAACGGAATATTTCTTTTGCCCTTAAAGGCAAACTTGATTCATCAAAATTTTCTAATGAAAATTAGCCGTTATCCAAAAAAATGGTTTATAGAGGGTTTGAGTAATTGGGTGTTTTTCTCCCTCTCCAAAAAACATAGTAGGCCCTGTAGAATGTGAAAAAAAGTTGGTGCTTTTTTTTTCCGGCATTCCCCATCCTCTTTAAATCTGGTCCTTAGGGCCGGGTAAACGGCAGTCGCTAGTGGTAGGCAGAGTGGTTGTTGAAGTCATGCTGGTAAACAAATAAAGGGCTGTGAAAATGTTGGTGTTTTTTTTTGCATTTTTTTTGTATACGGTAGTATTTATTTTTTATTTTGCACATGTAATAATTACTTTTCCTTTTTTTATTTTGTTTATGGTAATTAAAATGGGATCAAATAGACGTGCTTGTGTAAATCACCAGGAAATTCGCTCTATCTTGGGGCAAAATTTCCCCAAGCCCTACGTAGAAACTAAAAAAAAGAAAAAATTGCAACAAATATTTTTTGACTGAAGTTTGGAGACCGAGAGGGATGGGCATCACATCATTTGCTGGCACAGAAAATACAAGTTAATAGCTTTGGGTGAAAGGTAAAAAAACTGTGCCCTTTAGCCCCATGGCTTTCATTGCGTGAGCGAAAAACACTTTAATATTTTATTTTTGTTTGACAAAGATTGTGGTTGCAAAAGAAAAAAAAAATAAAAAATCAGTACCCCAAAATGCGAACAGCAATAAAACCATAAAACATATGAAACAAATCCACCACCAGTTCCCCCATAAGAAACAGACAGCGTCATCTGAAGTTTCTGTGTGATAGAAACAAGGAAAGATGGCATATATGTTCCAAATGCAAATATTTCCCCACATTTGTTAAGTCAAGCGGAGTTAAATGACCTAATGCGCGATTTGGAATTACCAAAAGAAAACAGGCAGAGTTGCTTGGTTCCAGACTTCAAGAATGGAATCTTCTCCAGCCAAACCCCAAAGTTTCCCATTTCCGCTATTGCTCGCCATTTGCAGTTTTCATCATTTTATTTACAGGAGGAAAAATTTGTTTCTGCCACGATATCAGTGGCCTGATGGAAAGGATTGGCTCTCGCTGTGATCCAAAAGAATGGAGACTGTTCATTGACTCTAGTAAAGCTAGCCTTAAAGCTGTATTACTGCACAACGGCAATGCAAAACCTTCAATACCTGTAGCACATGCCACTGGCCTTAATGAGACTTATGAATCAATGGAACTGCTGCTAAGGCTCGTCAAATATAAGGACTACACATGGAATATTTGGTACCCGGACAGTTTGCTTACGGACAATTTGCCTACGGACAATTTGCCTACCGGACAGTTTGCCTACGGACAGTTTGCCTACCGGACATTTTGCCTACCGGACAATTTGCCTACCGGACAATTTGCCTACCGGACAATTTGCCTACGGACACTTTGCCTACGGACACTTTGCCTCGGTGTTTCCACAGGAAAAATTTTCTTTCTCAAAATTTTCTCAAAATAACGTCTCATATATACTTTTTTGGGGCATGAAATTTTTTTTTTTTTTTTTTGCCTATAATTTTTTCAAAACTTGTATATGATAGAATAAGCTTGTCCATATGTTAATTGGGTGTTTGAGGGCAGACTGCTGAAAATTGAAAAAAATCTGTTTAATAAAATTTTTGAATGACTATTATTAAAAAACTAACCTTCATTGGGGATTGCAAATGGTTGCATTTAGACGACATTAGTGTGGACTTTATTCAATTAGTGCCCGGTATGGGTATGTCAAAAAGTATGAGAGCTATAACTCTTACAATTTGTATCTATTTTACACTTTGTTACCCTCTATCTCAGTTAATTATGGACGGAGAGTGGACGGAAGAGAAGGGTCTCATCGGGCCTAGAATCGCCCTAAGAAAGGAGAGAAAGGGGGAGGAAGCATAAAGGCGACATCACCGGAAGGCTCCACCTCCCAGTGACGAAGGGGGAGCGCTTGGTCCACGAGGCCGACGGCCACCGAACCCAACAATGGCAGGCAGGCCGCCAGAGGAGGTGGCGCCGTCGACCACGCTTCAAGCCCCGCCACCACGACAAGGTGACTCCCCACAGCGGGGACACGCACCATATACACACAACCCACAATTCCCTATGTTTTTTGATATTCCACGTACGGTGGATATCTTTTTTTTGAAACTAGTGTCTCCCTTCAAGATGCCATTCCCCGCGGCTCGCGGCTCGGAGGATGACGAAGAGGAAATAGCTTCCCCACCCTTTGAAACACTAGACACAACACACTTATCCCCGCCACCGGTGGACGCGATATCAAGTTTGATTCGCTATTTGGAAGAGTCCCGGTTATCAGCTGATAACCGACGCATTCAGGATGACGAGGAGAGGTGCCAGCGTGACGAGGAGAGACGATTACGTGACAACGAAGCCAGGAGAAAAGAGGAGGACTCACGTTTCCAAGTCCTTGTCACACTTCTCTCTTCTGGGCACAGACCGCATTCTGCGTCGAGCGCACGGGACATCTCTTCACCTCCACCAATCCTCGGTGTAGGTGCGAGCGGCGCCACACCCAAGGTCGCGAGTCCCGCGACATCCACCGCTTTGCTCGCCGCATCTCCTGCGGCTGCCACACCCACTGTCGCGACGTCCGCTGGGAGGCATGTGGCCCACAGTCCACCGACATTGCTGGCCGATTCTTCCTTCCAAGTTTTCCGGCAGTGGCGTCGTCTGTGGGAAGATTACTCTACCATGCTGGATTCACAGAGGCTGCCACGACACAAGCAACTCATCCAGCTGAGGATGGCAGTGTCACTGGATGTACAAAGGATCCTAGAACACACCCTAGGGATCGCACCTGACACTTCCTTGACTGTGACAGAGGTTTTAGACACCCTACAGTCCCACTTCAAGAGTCAACGAAATGAAGCACTACGCCGTCGAGAATTACTGTGCTGTAAGCAAGCTGACGGCGAGTCATTCTCCGATTTCTTCGTGCACCTGAAGAACCTTGCAGAGGAGGTCGACTTGTGTACTGGTAACGCAATGACGTGCGCGGAAATCCAATTGAAAATGGTTCTGCTTATGGGTGTGCGAGATGAAGAGCTGATTCAACGCCTTATCTCCCTCGACACAGGCGCTTCTCTTCAAGACGTGGT
>JACEEZ010021595.1:20000-37500 GCA_016584305.1 Chionoecetes opilio
ATATATATATATATATATATATATATATATAAAATATATATATATATATATATATATAGTTGATATTCCTAGGTTGATACATGATGATTTTTCAGTGTGGCAAAGACACTCGTCAATCTTGGGGTTCTTTATGTGCGTGCAACGTTTCGCCAGTGGCACTTGGCATCATCAGGCTAAAATAGTTTATATAAGTTGAAATACAAAAAATTGCTAAACGCAAACATCTACAAATTTAAAGCAATAAAATAATCCTATATTATCTAAAAACTAAAAACACAATTTATACTTAACAAACCTTGGTGTGTATGCTGTCTAGGTTGGCAGAGGACTGAATGAACAATAATTTTACAGGTAGCATTTCGGTTCCTATGGAGCGATCGCAACGAGAGTCGAACGATCGAAACAGTGTGATAATCATTTGAGTATATGTAATTGGTATGAAGTGACTTGATTATTAAGATCAGGAGACAAGTGCTTGATGTGTATGGATTCTAATAATTTAGTGTCACTAGAGAAGTTTGCCTTTGATAGGATTCTAAAATCATTAATAGAGAATGGGTGATCAAGATCATGTGAGTGGGAGCGTATGGCAGATTGAGAAGGAGAAGAAATAAGTCGGCCAGTACGAACAGAAACACCTTTATGTTCTGCGAACTTAAGGGTTAAGTTTCTTGACGTCTCGCCGATGTATCGAGCCTTCAGCACGAACATTCAAATTCATAAATTATATTGGAAATAAGAGTTTTAGGTGTAAGATCTTTATAAATGAAATGTGTTCTTAAAGTAAATGGATTAGTGCAAACAAATTTAAATTTTGAGTTAGGAAAGTGTAGCTTGAGTAGATCATTGAGTTTTTTACGAATGATATAACTAAGATGGCCATAAAATGGAAGTTTGATATAATGTGTGTCTAATATAGGTTCGGGTTGAATCGACTTAGGGTTGAACTTTTCATCTAAGAAACTAGAAATTGTTCTTTCTATCAATTTAAGGGGATAGCAATTATTTTGGAAAAAATTTGTAAGGAATTTAATTTCATTATCGGAGGCAAACCAGTTGGAAGAGAAACTATAGCATCTGTGTAGTAAGGTCTTAATAGTATTGGTTTAAAAAAGGTTAGGGATGAATGATAAATACTGAGTTCCAAGTCCTACACAACCTACCTTCACAGGACTTGAAACTCAGTATTTATCATTCATCCCTAACCTTTTTAAAACCAATACTATTAAGACCTTACTACACAGATGTTATAGTTTCTCTTCCAGCTGGTTTGCCTTCGATAATGAAATTAAATTCCTAATTCATTTTGTACAAAATAATGGCTATCCCCTTAAATTGATAGAAAAAACAATTTATAGCTTCTTGATTTTCATATGGATTTCATAAGGTGTGCAAGCTGCAAAAGCTCCGACTCCAACCCAGCCTCCAAGTCCTTAGGATATGAAGACACAAGCTTTTCAGCAGCTGCTTTGAGCTCAGTGTTCGTTTTGTTTGAGATTTCTGATAAAAACCCAAACTTCTCTCGAAGGTCGCTTTAAGCTGCAAGGCGTTGTTGTAGGGCAGCACAGAGTTTGTCGATGATGGGCAAGAATGCAGTCACTCTAAACTTGTCTCTCCCTGTCAGCGTAACATCCTCCGCGGAGTCTAGTTCATCGTGGTGACGCGTGCGCTTCCTAATACGCTGGGTGTCGGCGTAGTATGCAGCATTACTCGTCACATCACAGGGATCACAATCATTACACGTAGCCATAGCTTTTGCTTCACAGTCATCGAACTGGGATCTCAGGTCATCAACAAATTGTAAAAGAGATTCTAGCAGTATAACAGCTGTGTTGAGGGAGAACCCAGATTTTTACAGCTGGATATTGCTACTCCGTAACCTTTCTAATACTGTTGCCCAAACTTCAAGAAAAATTACTGTTTCAAGTTTTTTTCAAACCTCTGAGAAGACCACTTGCTTCAGCTCTGGTTTCAGCTGGCTGATTCTGATCTGAGGAAAGCTCTTCCAGAACAATGATGTTTTCTTTGTGTGCTCTACTGAGAGCAGCTA
This sequence comes from Chionoecetes opilio, assembly GCA_016584305.1. Taxonomy (NCBI): domain Eukaryota; kingdom Metazoa; phylum Arthropoda; class Malacostraca; order Decapoda; family Majidae; genus Chionoecetes; species Chionoecetes opilio. The sequence goes on from JACEEZ010021595.1 coordinate 22,051, forward strand.
CAGCAACTTCTCGTGCTGACCAACGAGTGCCTGAAAGTTTTTTATCAACTTTCAATTTCTTATCTTTATTAGTCTCTAGTACCTCACGGTGTCTCCTCCAACGATAAGTAGATGCAGCAAGAAAGGTGTACATATTTTGTATCAGAGCAAACAATGACACTGCAGCAGGACAGCTTTCTGCAGCACACTTACCCACCAAGTTTAAGGAATGAGCCATACAGGGTATGTACTCAGCTTCACTGCACTCATTCTTGATTATAATTATCTGTTGGGTCCCCTGATATTTACCAGACATGTTGCTGGCATTGTCATAGGACTGACCTCGGCAGTCGATAACTGGAATGTTCTTCTCTTTAAGAAAATCAAGAACAGTTGTAGCAATATCTCTGCCAGTGTGGCTTAGCATGGGGATAAACTGCAAAAACCTTTCAACTGGACCTGTAGTAGGCAGTACATAGCGGATTGTATAGTAAGTTGATCATTGTGTGAAATATCAGGTGTGGAGTCAACAGAGCTTGAGAAGTACTTTGCTGTTTTTACTTCATCTGTTATTGAGGACAAAACCTTTTCTGCCATTATTCTAATAATTTCCTCAGAAATGACATGGGACAAGTAGGAAGTATGACCACTACCTTTGTTTGCGTGTTTCTTGATATGTGCTGCCAAGAAACTGTCGTATGTGCTCAGCAGTTCTAGAATCCCAAGATAGTTTCCATTGTGTCCTAATCCAGTTACTTCATCTTTACCCCGAATAGCTAGGCCGCGTTCGCAAAGTAGCTTTAAAACATCTACACACCTCCTCAATGCTGCTTGCCAGTACTCACATTCACTTTCATATTGTTGTACAAGATTAGAGTCAATACGGGCACCCGTAGTCTTTCGATATATTATTTCGACCATAGTATTCCTGTGCTGATCTGACCTACTGTGAGATTCTATGGCATACCTAGCGTTCTTCCAACTATTGAAGCCAGTTGTGAATGAGTTTTCCACCTTTGACATAAGCTTGCATGGAAAACAATACACTTGACCAGTTGTTTTAGAGTAACAGAGCCATTTAAGAATAATTTCTTGGCCAGATAATGAATGAGTTCGAGTGAATAATGTCTTTGCACAATGACGGGTTCTGTTTTGACGGGTTATGTCTTTCACAGCTGATTCTTTGAAGTCACCATCACAGTGTCGACATTCTGCGCTTCCCTTTTTCAACCAATAGTCACACACATTTTCAGGAATTCTTTTAGGCCATAATCCAAGATCATTTTCAACTCCTTGTTCAGTACCGGTATTCATAACTTTGACTTCCTCTTATGTCTCCTCACTGTGTTCAGGTTCAATTGCGCTAACTACACTAGGTTCAGTACAAGTTGTGACTTCTCCAGTTGTTGCAGGCGTAATTGGTGTCTCTACTGCTGTACATTCAGTCTCAGACTTCGTATCTACCACATCAGCAGTTACACTTGTACTTGGTTTGTTCAAGCTAGGACTAGATTCAGCGTGAGTTTGTGATTTTGCAGATTCATATGTGGTGCCAGGGTTTTCGTAGGTTGTTACGGAGTAAGGGGAAATGCTGCCACCAGCTCAGGCAAGTAGTTCTATGGTTTTACTCCCTGAGCGCGTTTGAATAGATATAAGATTTATTTTGGTAGTCGGGGTTGATACTTAGTATTTCACCGAGTGAGGCTGAAAACTCTTTTGGAGGACGTGGGAAGTATTTCCATAACACGCGGAATAATCACCTGGGGTTTTTGTAATAAACACAAGAACTATATTTGAAACATCATCCTATTTATTTACCATGAAATATTATGTCTCTTGTTTGAGATCGTAGATACATATATAAACTCTTATTTTGGCGCAGGGAAGCTCTACAGAGCATAACCTGCCTCACCGAATTACATTCTTAGAACTACCATCTATGTCCGTATCAACTGAGCACTATAGGTATACATGGAATATATATATAGGAGAGAAAATGTGAGAGTAATGGGTTGGTATGGGATTCACTGTACCATGTGGCCTGGTTTCTGGAGAGGAGTGGATGAGAGACTCCGTTAATAACACTTATAAGGACAGGCCAGGCCTCCTATGCGTTAATGAAAAACTAACCAACTCTACCTATATATAGATATATAGATAGATATAATATAACAAGGAAGGGGGGGGGGAATAGGAGCGAGGTACCGAGGTCTTACCTGGAGAGGAGTGGATGAGAGACTGGCGTCCTCGAGGGAACTAAGGCGAGGTTGGGATGAAAGGCGGGAAGAAGGGGAATGTTCGGATCCTATGAACTGGCCTCTCCTGAAGGGATTATCAGACCTTGAATGACTAATTAACTAATGAAACAAGTATACATATGAAATGGCTGCCTATAATACAGTTCTTTTACTTTGATATAGAAGAATTTAATATGTTTATTCTAATATCCGGGGAAAGTGTTATTTCCTTTCGTTCAAGCCTACGAACGCGTTTTTTAGAGAGACGAGGTAGTGGAGTCGAAACATAAATTTGGTCGACTTTTAATTTAGCAAATAACTCGACTAACCCATCCATTTATGAACGTGATCTGTCACTATTGTGTCTATTTTGAAGGACATTAAGAAACTAAGAGTGTTCCTTGATCTGATAGGAGGGTGAGGAGAGGATGAAAAGTTTTGAATCTACTAGTTATCGATGAACGCGAAATAAAGGTCCCGCGCATTTTGACTCGTACCCGGAGTGTCTGGGGGGGGAGGGAGTGAGGGAAGGGAGGAAGATAGAAGTGAGATAGAAAGAAGGAAGATAAATTTCACGAGAAACGAAAAGATTAAATTGACCTTAATATGATAGGAATACCCATCCTATCTCTTCCGAATACCGGGCATTACACATATACTATTGGATATTTCAGCCATTGAGTTATTTTTGGTAGTTTTCTTACTCTTTCCTTTTCGTCTGTCTTTTCTTGTCATTTAACAGAGCCAGCTTTATACTTCCTCCCATGATCACGATCACGACTTGTTGATTTCTCCATTGTGCCTCACTGCAGCCTCACTGCCTTATCCTGATAAAGAAAAACATAAAAAACATCAATATTTATTAATTATCACTATTCAATTGTATTATATATAGTGGAATCATACATTATATGTGAGGGCGTGGGTATACGAGTACCGTGATTCTTAGTACACGTCTTATCGTTCGTTGTTCTGGATGCAGAAGTATGTTTGTAGTGATGGTGAGCCCGCTCAGGAACTTGAAATTGATGTCGAATTGTTCTTCACTCACTCTCTCTATATAATGTTATATAGGGTCCAGGTATACACGTAACACGTCACTACCTTTTAAAGTAGTATATTGATATAAGATATATACAAGGATGTACAGAGGACATTGAAATGACCAGTGTCGAGTAAAATTGGATCCTGACTCATTCTCCTGAGGTCAGTGGATCACGATCAAAACCCCGGTCATGGGGGCGTGACTTTTAGAAAAGAGGACACAGAGTAACAAATGAGATGAAAGGAAGGAGGAGTTGAAATTCCTATAGCCAATCACTAAAATATAAATGGGATGAGGAAAAGTTGTAGCCAATGACAGTTGAATGACTGAGTAGGAAGATGAGGGAAATAGGTGTGGTTTAAGGATCAGCGCGTGGCGCCTTTGCGTGTCACCTTACGTTACACTAGGGAGAAGGAAAGATAAGGAACCTGACACGGACATGGAGCTGCCTTGTCGGTCGAGGTCAAAAGGATATAAGAGGAGGATGCAAATATAAGTAATTGGAACATACGAGGATACGAGGGCCGGTCAGGAGTAATTGGAGACAGTACATGGGACCCTCACAGGAGCGGGGCCTAGGCCCGGGCCTACTCGCCCCCCCCCCCCTAAATCCGCCACTGTCTACGGTAGGAGTAAGTATAGGTAACATGGCGGCTGGCGACATTAGTGCAGGTGGCGACTAAAGTGCTATCTACGGTAAGAGTAAGTATAGGTAATATATGGCGGCTGGCGACATTAGTGCAGGAAGCGACTAAAGTTTTATCTGCGGTAGGAGTAAGTATAGGTAATATATGGTGGCTGGCGACATTAGTGCAGGTGGCGACTAAAGTCTTGTCTACGGTAAGAGTAGGTATAGATAACATGGCGGCTGGCGACATTAGTGCAGGTGGCGACTAAAGTGTTATCTAAGTGTAAGTATAGGTATGCCCATTTTTATTTGAGTCACCCTCAAATATAAGTTTTCATTGTTTATATAATTTTCTTTATATTGAGTATTTGATGTCCTATAAAGTATTAATGGATATATAGGATACAGTGTAATATTTCTGCCCTATATTATGTATACTACAAGTACAGAAGTATACAGTAACACTATTGTCCATACACATACATAGGAGGCAGCGGGCGGAACTCTCCACCAATCAGCGAAGAGATCCCGAGCCCGCCAGCCAATCAGCGTGCAAGAACAAGAGGCCACAAGAAGAAGAAGAAGCCAGCCAATCAGCGTGCAGGATCCCAAGTGGCCACAAGAAGAAGAAGAGGAAGACAGGCGGATCACAACAAAGCGGGCCTGGCAACGCGTTCTGCAGCCTTGTTTTAGCGTGACAATACGTCCCCCTGGAGCAGGCCTTGGTGGCCGCGGTGAGTGAGAGTGTGTGGGGGTGTGTGAGGGTGTGTGAGGAGGGTGTGAGGAAGGGGTGAGAGGGGGAAATAGCCAGCTGGCGTGTGTGTGGGGAGGGTGTGAGGAAGGTGACAGGGGTTACAACCTGTGTGCCTTGGCTGTGGCAAAGACATATACTGTATACTGTATAGTATATAGAGTAGTCTTTGGCTGTGTGAGCGGCGCCTTAAAACTAATCAATCAATCAAGTCTTTGGCTGTGGCTATCTAGCGTGTGCCCAGAGTCTCCCCTTCCCCACACACAATCTAGCCCCTTCCCATAAACTTATGGGGGAGCACTGTCCCCCTCCATAGGTTTATAGCACTGCCCCCCTCACTGTGGGAGGCACTGCATTTGCATAGGGGGGGGGGGCACGTGCCCCCCGTACCTACGCCAGGGCAACAGAAAGCCTTGGGCCGCTGCCAGCCTCGCCGTGACGTCATGACTTATGCTCCCCCCACGAAAATAAATTAAAAAAGACTTGTTCTTGGTTCATCTTGGATCTGATTACGTTTTAGAATTGCATTTTATATAATGAATTTTGATATATCTACCATGATTTTTAATACGATTTTTTAAAAAGTCGATAAAAATTAGAACAAATATGGCGCTGGTGGTGCCCCCTATATAGTCTGTTTTTTTTTTATAATTCTCCCGCCAAATTTTCCAGGTTTATGAGGATTTTCTTTTTATTTGATTTATATCTAACATTTCCACATAGACAATGTACTTAGTGAGGCCGTTATGAGCTATTGACGTGAAGGCTCGCAGTCGTGATCTGGCATGACAACTTCGCAAAAAAAAAAAAATGTATTCAGGGGTTTTGGGCAAAAATTTTGTTTGATAATTAAACAAATATGTTTATAATATTTTTTAGTATTTATCATGCTTGTTTCACGGTCCTAAGTTCGGGCTTGGCGTAACCCTTATGTATTTTTTTTATTCCATTTTTTTCCATCTATCCCCTAAGCTTAGATGTATTAGGTTTTTATGTTTCTTGTTTTATTGGAAGGTTTGTTCATTCATTTAAGCCGCTATTTACGCCGTCATGATGTCTGGGAGGCGGAAAGTACTCTCGGTGTTCACCCTGTGACGTCACCACTTGCCCCCAAAAATCTAACCTAACCTCCCCCTCACCCAAATCTAACCTAACCTCCTTCGGGGGAGGGTTCCGTCCCCCTCGCCCCCCCCGGTCATCTAACCTAACCTCTTAACAGCCCCCTGACCCCCCTCCCCGGCAACCTAAAAAAATTGTACCTAACCTCTTAGCGGGGGGGGGGGGGGCCCCCGACATTTCCGGTCTTATTCTGTTGGTGAGGATCGTCAGGTTTTCACAGTCTCTGGACTTAGAAGAAACCCAATCCATTATCCCTTGATCTAGGGATTTTTACAACACCCTTAACTCAAAAATTTATGTGGTTGCGACGCATATTCTTTTATTTAAATACAATAAAGGCGATGTAGGAAACATTCTTTGGCTATTAACCAGGGTAGAACAAAAGTAACGGATTTAAGCGGGAAAGCGTAGATTTAAAAAGGAAATAGGAGAAACTGGTTCACAAATGGGGTTTGGTGAATGATTGGAATGGACTCAGTCGTCAGGTGGTCGATGAGAGTCTATTGGGGCCTTTAAATTGGAGGTTGGATAAATTCATGGATGGGGATGAAAGGTGGATGTGGGTAGTGTTAAGTAACGGAACTACCATGTGTGGGGTCTCCCAGCCTCTTGTGCTTCCCTAGGGTTCTTATGTTCTTATGTCTCTCTGCTTTACTGGCCGCAGATTTCAGGGGGTGCAGTCAGTTCGTACAAAAGTTGTTTCGTACACTAGTAAATTCGTACAGCAAAAAGTTGTTTCGTAGTCTATATGAAACCATAGTCGTTGCGCACACTCAGCTCAGAGTTGAACTTCATTACTAGAGTTCCCAAATCGACACCAGGTATGTACGAAAAAACTAAAATCAGTGTACGAAACAACTAACAAAACCTGGGTACGAAACAACTTGTGTACGAAACTCCCTGTAACCCCTTCAGGTGGCGTCAACCTTGACTGTTATTTATTAGTGTCAAACCCGTGATTGTGAGCCGCGTCTATGTTGGTATCTCGGCGCCCCAATAGTAGTAATAATAATAATAATAATAATAAATAATAATATAATAATTGTATCTCACCCGAAGGCATACAATAAAAACAACAACATAATATATAGACGAGGGAATGAACTTAAGTACTAAAGCATATAATTGATAATAGCTATATACCTCAATAATAATAATAATAATAATAATAATAATAATAATAATAATAATAATAATTTTAATATCCCCCGGGAGGCATACAGGCAAAAAGCAACAACAACAGACAGAGTTAAACTGAAGTCCTAATAGTAATAATAGTGTTTTGACGGGATAAAATTATTCAATATAAAATTTTGATGTGCCGGTATTATGTGTTTTATTGATAGTTTTTTTATATTATCATGGGCGGTGTTTTTGGGACTTTCAACAAGTCATTGAGTACGAGGTTAACCCCTTCACGCCCAGATCTTTCCTTTGCTATATAAAAACAGGGTGTGTGAGGCAGGAGGCAAAGGGGGTGGGTACAGTGTGAAGGCAGCGCGTAGCTCTCCGTGGGCCTGACTGTGACCACGTTGCAGGTGGGAAGGGCACAGTCCCAGCTGGCTCTCTGTGTGGTGCTGTGACCACTGTTGCAGGTGGTGAGGTCACAATCCCAGCTGGCTCTCTGTGTGGTGACTGTGACCACTGTTGCAGGTGGTGAGGTCACAGTCCCAGCTGGCTCTCTGTGTGGTGACTGTGACCACTGTTGCAGGTGGTGAGGTCACAGTCCCAGCTGGCTCTCTGTGTGGTGACTGTGACCACTGTTGCAGGTGGTGAGGTCACAGTCCCAGCTGGGTGTTCTGCTGCACACTAAGGCATCTCGCGCCCGGCCCTCCCTAAAGCTTCCTGCAGGACGGCCACCATGTGTGCTGCCGCGAGTATTGCTGCGCTGGAGGCAGTGGCAGTATGTAGCAGCACCACCAGTGGCAGTATGTACAGACCACCAGTGGCAGTATGTAGCAGCACCACCAGTGGCCGTGGGAGCAGCCCGCAGCCAGTCTGCCTCAGCTGTTTGGGGGGGCACAGGAGGGATGGCAAGAATCACCTGGAGGCAGGCAGCTCAGGCCAAGAAGGAGAGAGGCAGTTTTGTTGCTCACAATGTAGTAAATCATTCAGATGCAAGAGTCTGCTTGAGAGACATTTCCTGACACACAGTGGCGTCAAGGATCATGAATGTCTGGAGTGTGGGAAAAAATTTAATTTTAAGTCATCTCACCCTGACACGCAGTGGTGATAAAAATCATGTATGTGTAAAGTGTGGGAAAAGATTTACTCAGAAGTCTTAAACCCCACCACACACGCCTGACACCCCAGTGGTGTTAAAAATCACCAATGTTGGAAGTGTGGAAAAGATTTACTCAGAATCTGTCCTCGCCACCCCACGCCCTGACACACAGTGGTGTTAAGAATCACGAATGTCTAGAGTGTGGGAAAAGATTTACTCACAAGTCTGTCCTCACCACACACGCCCTGACACACAGTGGTTTGAGGGAGTTCAAATGTTTATGTTTTTGGCAAGTGTTTCAAGACAGAGAGGGATATTTCCAGGCACGTGAAGATTCACATGAAGCACTTGTTTAAACTGAGTACACACAGGGCGTCAAGGATCATGAATGTCTGGATTGTGGGAAAAGATTTACTCACGTCTGTCCTCCCAGACACGCCTTTACACACAGTGGGGGTTAAGAATCATCAATGTCTGGAGTTTGGTGGGCAAAGATTTACTGATAAGTCTAGCCTCACCCTACACACCCTGACACACAGTGGTGTTAAAAATCATGAATTTGTAGAGTGTGGGAATTTTTTTTGTGATAAGTCATACCTCACCAAACCACACCCTGACCCCACAGTGGTGTTAAGAATTGCCAATGTCTGGGGGTGGGAAAAAATTTACTCAGAAGTCTTATCTCACCACACACGCCTTGACACACAGTGGTGTTAAGAATCCATCAATGTCTGGGTGGGCAAAGATTTACTCCCCAAGTGTGTCCTCACCAACACGCCCTGACACACAGTGGTGTTAAGAAACACCAATGTCTAGAGTTGGGCAAAGATTTACTCACAAGTCTAACCTCACCACACACACCTTGAGGACACAGTGGTTTGAGGGAGCTCAAATGTGATGTTTGTAAGAAGTGTTTTTTATACAAGAGGTTTATATTACCAAACACATGAAGATCCACTTTTGAGGTTTTGTGGTGTGTGGAAAAAGCGTGGTTTTTAGGCGTGTGGGGAATGGGTGGTGGTGGTGGACAGAGTGTTACATGTGTGGTGGTAGGAGTGTGGCAACGGGTGGTGGACAGAGTGTTACATGTGTGTTGGTAGGAGTGTGGCAATGGGTGGGGGTGGTGGTGGAAAAGTGTGTTACAAGTGTGGTGGTAGGAGTGTGGCAATGGGTGGTGGGCAGTGTGTTACCTGCGTGGTGGTAGGAGTGTGGGAAAGGGTGGTGGACCCGAGTGTTACATGTGTGGTGGCAGGAGTGTGGCAAGGGGGGGTTGTGGGGGTGGACAGAGTGTTACATGTGTGGTGGTAGGAGTGTGGGGAATGGGTGGTGGACAGAGTGTTACATGTGTGGTTTTAGGAGTGTGGCAATGGGTGGTGGACAGAGTGTTACATGTGTTTGGGGGCAGGAGTGTGGCAATGTGTGGTGGTGGTGGTGGACAGAGTGTTACATGTGTGATGGTAGGAGTGTGGCAATGGGGGGTGGTGGTGGTGGACAGGTGTTACATGTGTGGTGGCAGGAGTGTGGGCAATTTGGGTGGTGGTAGTGGTGGTCAGAGTGTTACATGTGTGGTGGCAGGGGTGTTTGGGAATGGGTGGTGGACAGTGTGTCACATGTGTTTGGGGGCAGGAAGTGTGGCAATGGTGTGGTGTACAGTGTTACATGTGTGGTGGTAGGAGTGTGGCAATGGTTGGTGGTGGTGGTAGACATTTTTACATGTGTGGTTGTAGGAGTGTGGCAATGGGGTTGGTGGTGGTGGTAGACAGGTTACATGTGTGGTGGTAGGAGGGGTGGCAATGGGGTGGTGGACAGAGTGTTACATGTGTGGTGGTAGGAGTGTGGCAATGGGTGGTGGACAGAGTATTACATGTGTGGTTGGAGGGAGTGTGGCAATGGGTGGTGGTGGTGGTGGACAGAGTGTTACATGTGTTGTGGCAGGCGTGGCCTGTCATAGGTGTGTGTTCATAGGTCAGTGTTATAGTGTTGTGCCTTTCCTTAGCAGTTTAAGAAGAGTGTGATGGTGATGACATGCATGGTGGTGGTGGTGTTGAAATATTGTCAGCTGGCTTGGACCTGTGGCATAGCAACTTTTAATTTTATTTTTTATAGGTTTTTTTTTTGTTAAATATCACAAAAAAGTCTTAAATGCCTCCAAGCCTCTCCGGAGACAGACTGATTGGATGATTAAAGACAAAGTAGTGTGTTGGATCAAGTTTATTTAGACGTAAAACAACATACTGTACAGGCATACTGTACAACATACAGGCATACACTGTCACGGGGTATCGCTGGCATGATTGTGTCAAATGTGTGTGTTTGTGTCTGTGGTGGAGGCTGTGTGTCGCCTGTGGTGTTAATATACTGTGGGGAGACATACTGTGGCTCTTGTGGTGAGGAGAGAGAGAAGAGAAGAGCAGAGGAGAGCAGAGAAAGAGAGAGGACTTATATGTTCAGACAATCTCATTAACTTCATATACAACTCCTCCGCCTCCTCCTCCAGATCTTCATGTGGCTTGTGATCCCTGTCTTACTCTATGGTTGTGAGACATGGACACTAAATAGTGACTTGAAGAGACGAATCGATGCCTTTGGTGATAAGTGTCTTCGCAGAATCATGGGGTATCGCTGGGATGATTACGTGTCAAACCAGCGATTGCACCGTGAGACTGAATCGAGGCCTATTCCCTGCATAGTCCGTCAGCGCCAACTTCGGCTATATGGGCATGTGGCACGCTACCCTGAAACCGATCCTTCCCATCGGGTTGTATCTGTAAGAGACAATCCGGCGTGGAGGAGGCCAAGGGGGCCCACAAGGCTCGTGGCTGGGGCAAGTTGATGCTTCTTGTCGAGAGCAGCTTGGTATGGGAAGGCAACCTGCATGGGGACTGCTTGGTATGGGAAGGCAGCCTGCATGGGGACTGCTTGGTGTGGGAAGGCAGCCTGCATGGGGACTGCTTGGTATGGGAAGGCAGCCTGCATGGGGACTGTTTGGTATGGGAAGGCAGCCTGCATGGGGACTGCTTGGTATGGGAAGGCAGCCTGCATGGGGACTGCTTGGTATGGGAAGGCAGCCTGCATGGGGACTGCTTGGTATGGGAAGGCAGCCTGCATGGGAACTGCTTGGTATGGGAAGGCAGCCTGCATGGGGACTCGCGCGTAGTGACCCCCCGGGAGTGGCGTCGTAGGGTGGGCGACGCGACGCGCTCCCAATGATGGATTGATACTGTAAAAACACACTGTTGTCACTCTAGATGTACTGTTAACACGGCAATAATACGTCTAATACAAATAGACATGGCAAGCGAGTTTAAGTTCTTTTCATGATTTCCTTTTGCCTAATCTCCGGATGCTCTTATAAGTATTTATGACTTGTATACTAATTGACTATGAATAATGGACTTTTTACTAATTAACTATGAAAAATGGACTTTTACTATGATTATGTACTTATTGACTATTTATTACTTATACTTTTACTATGACTATGACATAGACCACTGTATACCTGGACTGTTCACGCGACAATGTTTTGAATTGCGGGGCTGCATAGGGGCCTGGGTAGCGCCCGACAAAGATATGTAGTGGTCTATGGACTATCATATAGACTGGTTTATCAGTATATATGATATACTGTAATCTTCGTAAATGTTTGTTCTATAATATTATCAAATAAAAAACAGTAAAACACGCTAAAGAAATGCCATTACGAGACTATTTAGAAATATGCATGAACTTAATATTCACTTAACTCTTCGCCATTTAAAACTTTGTGAGTCAACTTTTATCATGAAGGGTATCAATAAAAGCGCAATTTTATTAGCTTTCCATTGCTATATTTCGTTATCTGATAAATGAAGTAGAACCATGCATAAATTAGCGTTAACTAAATAAATAAAATCATCAATCGGGTAATTTACCCGATTGATGAGGTTATTTATTTAGTCAACACTAATTTATACATGATACTAATTCATTTATCAGAAAACGAAATATATAAGAAAATAAATAACATCATCAATCGGGAAAATTACCCGATTGATGATTTTATTTATTTAGTTAACGCTAATTTATGCATGGTTCTAATTAATTTATCAGATAACAAAATATAGCAATGGAAAGCTAATAAAATTGCGCTTCTATTGATACCCTTCATGATAAAAGTTGACTTGCAAAGTTTTAAATGGCGAAGAGTTGAAGTGAATAAGCTTAATTGAAGTTAATTAAATAATTAAGTTAAATAATAATTAAGTTAAAGAATAATTGAAGTTCATGTATATTTCTTCATAGTCTCGTAATGGCATTTCTTTACCGTGTTGTACTGTTTTTTATTTGATAATATTATAGAACAAACATTTACGAAGATTACAGTATATCATATATACTGATAAACCAGTCTATATGATCCGTATATATATATATATATATATATGAATCCGAGCGGCCCTCCGACTTCAGGCCCTTACGCGACAGGCCGATATTCCGTGCGCAGTCCAGGTATACAGTGGTCTATGACTATGAATAATGGACTTTTTACTAATTGACTATGAAAAATGGACTTTTACTAACTAATCAACTCATGTTTTTCGACTTCTAAATATATGTAGAAAATATATATATAAATAAATATATGTAGCTAATAAAATATTGAAGTTCATAAGAAGTTTTTTTTATTAATGTAGTGAAAATATTGAAGTTAAATATCTTTATGAACTCTTTGAAAACTGATCATCTATTTGCATTACTAGTAACAACTGTCTATACACTAGAATGAGCAGCATAATTACAGTGGTGGAAATTGTAACAGCAAAACATACAGTTCTCCTCCTCCTCTCACCTGTCGCCTGGCTGTGAATGACCCTGTAACGCCTTAGAGGTCATCAGAGGTCATCTTGTACAGACCAGTGTTGCATTTTGACCCCTAAAGGGCGGTTACCACTACAGCCACTCCAGCGGTGGTGATGGTGACGTCACTGTTGGGCGGTGAATGGCAGCGGCGGCCGTACAAGCGGACTGGTGGGAACCGGCCTTAAGACACCACCATTTCTTCACGCCATCACTCCTTCATGCCACACACAAACTGTCATGGCAACAAAATATTGATCCATAAATAACATGAAATATCTCGGTGCTAATATAAATATCCCAGTAGAAATATCTCAGTGTATTTCATCACAAAGAAATGATCCGTGTAGTAGTTGTCTGTGGTACAATGGTGGTGTGTCCAGTATATCCACCACTACTACTGGTGGTGAGGAGGAGGAGGAGGAGGTGATAGTGGAGGAGGAGGAGGAGGAGGAGAGGAAGGAAGAAGAGGAAGAGGAGGAGGGATTTTATAAGAGTACAGTGCAGAGAAGAGATGATTTATCCTCTGATACTAGTGATGGAGAAGGTGTGTGGGTGTGGGGGGGGGGTTACAATTTTACATATGTCTATTTTTGTTTGTATGTATTTAGTATGTATGCATGTATGTATGTATGTAGTAATACTAATACCTGTGTGTGTGTGTGTGTGTTTACCTAGCCATAAAGAATAAGTCAGCCCTTACTATGTGACTCAAAAATGTATCTTTGTTAGTCAAGGCGTCCACACTAGGCATTACGATACATTATAATGCTGCAACTCTATGCTGGTGTTTAGTGATGCTGGGGACAAATCTAGCGCGGGGCATTTCTGCAACGTAATGCGCGCAACAGTAGCCGTCGCCCGTCAGCTGTCGTGCCTGCCGTCTCATTTTTACTACCAAAGGCTTATTATATATTTAAAAGCTTATTATATAAACTTTGAAACTTTAACCCCTTCACGCCCAGATCTTTCCTTGGCTATATAAACTGTCTGTTATGAGCCATAAAATAACGAAGTCACTGAATATACCACATGAGTTAGTGGACAAGGATACTAAACAGGTCATAGCTATAAAATATTGCTTATAGTCATTAACAATCGTCTAATGGTACACAAATTACAATGGAAATTACGTTCTGGGCCTCAAGGGGTTAAGGCAGAAAAGTCCAATTTGATCAATTAATAAAAAATTTACATCAAAAGTCTATATCAAAGATTGAAATTTAACACACACAGTGACAGCCGGTTCGAATCCTCCCTGCTCCTAGGGATGTTTCACTGACAAATTCGGGCGGTTACTGTCCCCCTTGAGCAAGACCATGGGTGAATAACACACACACACACACATTAGTATTGAAAACCCTCGTAATCTATACTTAAAGTAGTCGTCCAGACCCATTTTTTTTTGCCGAATTATGTTGAATGTACATTCAAAACACCTAATCCACCAAAAATAATTGATTTCCAGGCCTTATTTCCGTAAAAACACGACTTTTGTAAAAAGCGCGCGAAAAAAAAAATCTTCCCTCCAACAGGGCTACGACTGTTATTGATGACGTCAGAACAGGGACGCACGCAGACACTCTGTCTGGCACCTGTCGGCAAATGTTATGATGAGCGATTGTACTTCGGTGTCAGACAGTGAATCTGTCGCTGTGACAGATTTAGAGTACGATGCTCAATCTGACACCGAAAGAAATGACGCTGGTCGCGTATACTATGAGGAAAACGAACCTCAGATTGTCATGGGATCCTATATGTTTGAGCCCGAGTACGAGGTGGATTAACAGGTGTCTCTTTATCTTTCTTTATCTGTCTCTTTATCTTGGCAGGAGGTATGAGATGTGCACTCGCGCGTATGTCCCCGGTGAAATTATGAATTATTTAATCATAATTTCTACTAGTTATGGACAATTACAGTATCTTATAAGCTTTAACTACACAATCGATATTAATAAACGGCTGTTATTTACCAAATAAGCAGTACATGAGAACAGCAGGGCTGTCATAAGCAATAATGTAAAGGGCTACTTGGCATTATGTCGGTGAGGAAGAGGCAAGGTGGGTAGGGATGGGTGCCGTGCGAGGCTACATCAGCTGTGTCCCTCCTTCTCCCGCCCAGATTAGCGACAGTGTTTAGTTTGAGAGAGTTAAAATCATGACTTATTTAGTATCAATTTGAGAGAAATAAGCTGTAGACAGTGTTGTACGCTTACGGTAATGTGGAGTATTATTCTGGATATGGGGTTCTGGATATGGGGATTATTTACGGATCGTGGTCATCTCTGAAATTATGAACATTAGTTTAATTATGATTGTTACAAATTAGGGAGCATTACAGTATCTTATAACGAGACAAAGATTCATTAAATTCACTGAAACACTGCCACTGCCCCTGGGCGGGAGAAGGAGGGACACAGCTGATGTAGCCTCGCACGGCACCCATCCCTACCCACCTTGCCTCTTCCTCGCCGACATAATGTCAAGTAGCCCTTTACATTATTGCTTATGACAGCCCTGCTGTTCTCATGTACTGCTTATTTGGTAAATAACAGCCGTTTATTAATATCGATTGTGTATTTAAAACTTATAAGATACTGTAATTGTCCATAACTAGTAGAAATTATG
>JACEEZ010021595.1:42500-70000 GCA_016584305.1 Chionoecetes opilio
ACTGACAGTTCACTGGACTTGCTAATCCGTATGGGATTACTGGGATTAAAGGAGGGTGACCTGCCCTGTCTCGCTCACCGAGACACACACAACCTCACACTTTGCCTTGCCTTAACTTTGTCTGAGATCATCATGTTCTTATCATCATTCTTCTCTATTTTCTTATTCGTATTATTGTTCGTATTATTATTTTTATCAATCTATTTATATCTATTATTATTATTATTATTATTATTATTATTATTATTACTATTATGAGAGATTTTAATGGTATTAAACTGAGGGGGTTTTGTCCTATTTCGTACTTTAGCTTAGGGGGTTTTGTCCAAGGGTTTTTTGTCCTAGGGGGTTTTGTCCAAGGGGGGTTTTGTCTGGACCCCGTGGCGGCTGACGTGCCCCCATTCACCACCACCCTCAGACTCCGGCTGTGCAGAAAAGCTCTCTCTTTCTCTCTGTCCTCTCTCTCTCTCTCTCTCTCTCTCTCTCTCTCTCCATATCTCCCCCCCTTTCTCTCTCTCTCTCCCCCTTTCTCTCCCTCATTCCTTCAACCCTCCCTCCTTTCCTTCCTCTCTCTTTCATTCCTTCACCCTTCCTCTCTCTCTCCCTCATTCCTTTACCCTTCCTCTCTCCATCATTCCGTCACCACTCCTTCCCTCTCTCTCTCTCTCTCTCTCTCTCTCTCTCTCTCTCTCTCTCTCTCTCTCTCTCTCTCTCTCTCTCTCTCAAACTGGCAAAAATAAGCGACAATCGGAGAGAGTGTGTGTAATGTGTGATAAGGACAACGACAGAGTAAATAATGTGGAGACGGAGGTGTGAATCGAGACGGGAGGGGAAGGGGGAGGCAGTGGGCAGGAAATAGACAGAAGGATGGAAGGATGAGGAGGAAGGAAGGGTGCGAGGAGGGCGGGTGATTAAAGGAGGCAGGGGGGGAACTTAAGCCTTAGTGTAGAGGAGGAACGTCCTTTTAAACCACGTTTTATTGTTTATTTTTTTGTATTAATTGTCTTTCTTTGTGTGGGTCCCTGGTTGTATTTTATTGTATGTATGTTATTTCTTATTTCATTGTCATATATTGAAAGACTATTCAATCAATAACTACCACGTGTAGGTCTCACGGCCTCTTGTAGCTTCCTTATGTTCTTATGTAATATTTTCAAGCAACACACACACACACACAACGAGGAAGGGAGTCGAGTGTAGTGCGGGCGAGATGGGGAGGGATTAGCTGTAGGATTAGCACCAACCCCTCACAGCGCTGCATAGCAGCCATCATTATCTTACCTTTCCCATGCCTTGACTGTGACTCCCTCCTGTCTGTATGTTATGTTTTTTTTAAAGAGAGAGAGAGAGAGCGAGAGAGAGAGGAGAGAGAGAGAGAGAGAGAGAGAGAGAGAGAGAGAGAGAGAAGAGAGAGAGAGAGAGAGAGAGAGAGAGAGAGAGAGAGAGAGAGAGAGAGAGAGAGAGAGAGAGAGAGAGAACGAAGGAAAAGAGGATAGAGGAAAGGACAGAGAGAGAGAGAGGACAGAGAAAGAAAGAGAGAGCGAAGGAAAAGATAATAGAAGAGAGAGAGAGAGGAGAGAGCGAGAGGGGGAGGTATGGAGGAGAGAGAGAAGAGAGAGAGAGAGAGAGAGAGAGAGAGAGAGAGAGAGAGAGAGAGAGAGAGAAGAGAGAGAGAGAAGAGAGAGAGAGAGAGAGAGAGAGAGAGAGAGAGAGAGAGAGGTAGAGACAGACAGAAACAGAGGGAGAGAGAGAGAGAGAGAGAGAGAGAGAGAGAGAGAGAGAGAGAGAGAGAGAGAGAGAGAGAGAGAGAGAGAGAGAGAGGAGAGAGAAGAGAGAGAGAGAGAGGAGAGAGGAGAGAGAGAGAGAGATGAGGAGAAGAGTTGAGAGATGAGGGTGATGAGAGAGAGAGAGTGGTTGAACCCTTGTGGTATGAAAAGTTGACAGATGGTGGTGTCATGGTGGTCAGGGTGGAATCTTGGTGTGGGGGTGGCGTAGCTGTCGTCAAATTTGCTGATGTACACTCCTTGCTCGGAACATCTGTGCATATAAAACAAAAATAATAATAATAATAAAATAGTAATAGTAATAATTTATTTCACACGAAGGCATACAAAACAAAACAACAACAACCAAACAACATCTGTGCAAATAAAATAATAATAATTATACTACTACTACTTCTTCAAAACAAAACATACAGACAGATGCAATGAACTTAACGTAACCCCTTGAGGCCCAGACGAATTAAATTTGTAATTGGACCATGGACGTTTTGTAGTGACTATAAAAATGTTTTTAGCTAGACCTGTTAGACCCTTTTCCATGGTGGGAAACTTTTTTGGTAATTAACCCCTTACGCCCAAAATTTTTCCTTGGCTATATAAAAGGTCGTTTTTAGCCATAAAATAACAAAAAGTCATGAATATCCCAAAATTAGTGGACTAGGATACAAAACAGGTCATAGCTAAAAACATTGCTTAAGTCACTACAAATGTTAATGGTCCCCAAAAATAAATGGAAATTACGTTCGGGGCCTAAAGGGGAAATAACATATGAAAGGCCGGCATGGTTTCATTTATTTGTATGTTGGGAGTTATATTTTTCTTTGAGACATAGTGTTCTTTTTATTGATGTCTTGCTCAATGAAAAACCCCCCCAAAACCTCACCATTTAAAGCCATCACCATCATCACCCCACACTCTCTTAAAAAGCTAACAAACTGCCCAAACCCTGAGATCAAATAAAGGATAACACAAAACCGCTTTAACAAATAAACCCCTTTTTTGAAAGTCCACCCGCACTGCCCACCAACCCTGCAGGGCCCTATCCCTCACAGAACACAAGGCCCGGGTGCCCCACCAACCCCTGCCACACCCTGCCACACAGGACCCCGCCAACCCCCCTGCCACACAGGACACACTACCCACCCACGCCCCACAGGACACACTACCACACCCATGCCACACAGGACACACTTTCCACAGCCACGGGTACAACCAACTTGTCCACACAACACACCACCTCAAAAGTGGATCTTCATTGGCTTGGGAATATCCCCCTTTGTTTGAAAACTTTTTACAAACATCACACTTAAACCCCTAAACCCCGTGTTCAAGGCGTGTGTGGGAGGTTAGATTTTTGAGTAAATCTTTTCCCACACTCCAAAATTGGTGATTCTTGACACCATGTGGTCAGGGTGTTTGGTGAGGGGGGGCCCCGACTTTTGAGTAAATCTTTTCCCAATCAGACATTTTGGGGATTCTTGACACCATGTATGTCGGGCGTGTGTGGTGAGGGGTAGACTTTTGGGGTAAATCTTTTCCCACACCCAGACATTGGGGATTCTTGACACCACTGGTGTCAGGGGTGGTTGGGGGGGGTTATACTTTTCACTAAACTTTCCCACACTCTAAATTCATGGGTTTTTAACACCACTGGTTAGGGGGTTTGGTGAGGTTAGATTCTGAGTAAAACTTTTTTCCCCCCCCAAACTTTTTCCCCAGGGAATTTTTTGGGGGGGGTAGAAATTTTTCCCTTTGGACACCATGTGGGTCAGGGGGGGGTTGGTGTTGGAGGAAACCCCCTATGACAAAACCCCCTAGGACAAAAACCTGGACGTGAAACCCCCTAAGCTAAAGTGCGAAATAGGACAAAACCCCCAGTTAATACCATTAAATCTCTCATAATAGTAATGAATAATAATAATAATAATAATAATAATAATAATAATAATAATAGATATAAATAGATTGATAAAAATAGTAATAAGAACAATAATACGAATAAGAAAATAGAGAAGAATGATGATAAGAACATGATGATCTCAGACAAAGTTAAGGCAAGGCAAAGTGTGTGGTTGTGTGTCTCGGTGAGCGAGACAGGGCAGGTCTCCCTTCTTTAATTCCAGTAATCCCATACGGATTAGCAAGTCCAGTGAACTGTCAGTAATTACCTCCAGCGGTGCCACATCTCCTCCTTTCCAAATATGTCCTCTCCAAATGTAGCGATTTCCAAAGGAGTCCATAGTACCTGTCTTCAATGGCACATACAGTAGTAGTAGTAGTAGTAGTAGTAGTAGTAGTAGTAGTAGTAGTAGCAGCAGTAAAAGAGGCATGCACAGTAGTTTATATTATGTACCTGTCTTCAGTGGCACATGCAGTAGTAGTAGTAGTAGTAGTGTAGTAGTAGTAGTAGTAGTAGTAGTAGTAGTAGTAGTAGTAGTAGTAGAAGAGGCATGCACAGTAGTTTATATTATGTACATCACACTACATGTCTTCAGTGACACATACAAGGCTGTAGTGATGCTAAAATTCGTAATATATTGTGCCTGGCGACATTAGTGCAGTGGCGAATGACTGGCGACTAGTGTTATCTACGGTACTAGGTTTATTCCATTAGTAATCTAGATACCTATTTAATACCTTACTAGATCTGTTTCATTAGTAGTATTTGTGTACAAAAGCCTACACGATATAAATAATTACTAATACTGAGGGGAGAGAGAGAGAGAGAGAGAGAGAGAGAGAGAGAGAGAGAGAGAGAGAGAGAGAGAGAGAGAGAGAGAGAGGGATGAAGAGAGAGAGAGAAGAGAGAGAGAGAGAGAGAGAGAGAGGAGAGAGAGAGAGATGAGAGAGAGAGAGAGAGAGAGAGAGAGAGAGAGGAGAGAGAGAGAGAGAGAGAGAGAGGGAGAAGAGAGAGAGAGAGAGAGATGAGAGAGAGGAGGGGTGTAGAGAGAGAAAGAGAGACAGAAACAGAGAGAGAGAGAGAGAGGAGAGAGGAGAGCGAGAGAGAGAGAGGAGAGAGGAGGACGAGAGAGAGATGAGAGGAAGAGAAGAGAGGAGAGAGAGAGGAGAGAGAGAGAGAGAGAGAGAGAGAGAGAGAGAGAGAGAGAGAGAAGTGGTTTGAACCCTTGCCTGGTATGAAAAGTTGACAGATGGTTGGTGTCATGGTGGTCAGGGTGGTAATCTTGGTGTGGGGGTGGCGTAGCTGTCGTCCATTCTGCTGACTGTACACTCCTTGCTCGGGAACATCTGTGCATATAATAACAATAATAATAATAATAATAATAATAATAATAATAATAGTAATAATTGTGTTCTCACACGAAGGCATACAACAACAACAACAACAACAGCAACAACATCTGTGCAAATAATAATAATAATAATTACTACTACTACTACTTCTTCAACAACAACAACATACAGACATGATGCAATGAACTTAACGTAACCCCTTGAGGCCCAGAACGTAATTTCAATTGTAATTTGTGTACCATTGGACGATTTGTAGTGACTATAATCAATGTTTTATAGCTATGACCTGCTTAGTATCCTTGTCCACTAGGTAGGTAACTTATTTGGTATATTAACCCCTTCACGCCCAGATCTTTCCTTGGCTATATAAAATGGTCTGTTTTTAGCCATAAAATAAGGAAAAGTCACTGAATATACCAAAATAAGTGGACAAGGATACTAAACAGGTCATAGCTATAAAACATTGCTTATAGTCACTACAAATCGTCTAATGGTACCCAAATTACAATGGAAATTACGTTCTGGGCCTCAAGGGGTAAATATACATATGAAAGGCCTGCATGGTTTCACTTACTTGTATGTTAGGAGTTATATTCTTCATTGAGACATAGTGTTCTTATTATTGATGTCTTGCTGCAATGAACCCTCAACACCTTCACCATTAATGCCATCACCATCATCACCACCACACTCTTCTTAAACTGCTAAACAAACTGCCAACCCTGAGATCAAATAAAGGATACACACAAACACACGCTTGAACAAATAAACCCTTTATTGAAAGTCACACCCGCACTGCCCACCCAACACCTGCAGGGCCATTACTCCCTCACAGAACACAAGGCCCGGCTGCCACCACCAACCACTGCCACACCCACTGCCACACAGGACCCACTGCCACACAGGACACACTACCACACCCACTGCCACACAGGACACACTACCACACCCACTGCCACACAGGACACACTGCCACAGCCACGGGTACAACCACACTTGTCCACACAACACACCACCTCAAAAGTGGATCTTCATGTGCTTGGCAATATCCCTCTTTGTCTTGAAACACTTCTTACAAACATCACACTTAAACTCCCTCAAACCACTGTGTCTCAAGGCGTGTGTGGTGAGGTTAGACTTCTGAGTAAATCTTTTCCCACACTCCAAACATTGGTGATTCTTGACACCACTGTGTGTCAGGGTGTGTTTGGTGAGGACAGACTTGTGAGTAAATCTTTTCCCACACTCCAGACATTGGTGATTCTTGACACCACTGTGTGTCAGGGCGTGTGTGGTGAGGCTAGACTTGTGAGTAAATCTTTGCCCACACTCCAGACATTGGTGATTCTTGACACCACTGTGTGTCAGGGTGTGTTGGGTGAGGTTATACTTTTCACTAAATCTTTTCCCACACTATACACATTCATGGTTTTTAACACCACTGTGTGTCAGGGTGTGTTTGGTGAGGTTAGACTTCTGAGTAAATCTTTTCCCACACTCCAGACATTGGTGATTCTTGACACCACTGTGTGTCAGGGTGTGTTTGGTGAGGACAGACTTGTGAGTAAATCTTTTCCCACACTCCAGACATTGGTGATTCTTGACACCACTGTGTGTCAGGGCGTGTGTGGTGAGGCTAGACTTGTGAGTAAATCTTTGCCCACACTCCAGACATTGGTGATTCTTGACACCACTGTGTGTCAGGGTGTGTTGGGTGAGGTTATACTTTTCACTAAATCTTTTCCCACACTCTACACATTCATGATTTTTAACACCACTGTGTGTCAGGGTGTGTTTGGTGAGGTTAGACTTCTGAGTAAATCTTTTCCCACACTCCAGACATTGGTGATTCTTGTCACCACTGTGTGTCAGGGTGTGTTGGGTGAGGTCATACTTCAGAGTAAATCTTTTCCCACACTCCAGACATTGGTGACTCTTAACACCACTGTGTGTCAGGGTGTGTTTGGTGAGACTAGACTTCTTAGTAAATCCTTTCCCACACTCCAGACATTGGTGATTCTTAACACCACTGTGTGTCAGGGTGTGTTGGGTGAGATGAAACTTAAGAACATAAGAAACATAAGAAAATAAGGAAGCTACAAGAGGTCGCGAGACCTACACGTGGTAGTTCCTGTTACTTAACACTACCTGCATCCACCTTTCATCCCCATCCATGAAATTATCCAGCCTCCTTTTAAAGCTCCCTATTGACTCCGCACTGACCGCCTGTCTACTGAGTCCATTCCAATCATTTACCACCCTATTTGTGAACCATTTTTTCCCTATTTCTTTTTTTTAAATTACGCTTTTCCAGCTTGAATCCGTTATTTCTTGTTCTACCCGATACAACAATACAATTTCAATACAACTGAAAAAGGTCTTAATAAAAATGTAGTTTAGTCAAAGAGCAGAAGTGACAGCGCTCGAGACATCGTTAGCTTTGACAGTTCCCCAAACGGCCGCCCGGCACCCACTAACAATGCAATGGTCATCTGAAGGACATTACTAGGCAGTGCACACCCTCTATTCTTGATACAAAATCCTCGGGGCCGGTTATGAATCGTATTTTGGATATTTTTGCTTCATGGAACACGGTCCAATAAACCTATAAATTAATCATTAACTGAAAAATACGTCATGAAATGTGAAGATTCGTCCCCAGTCTCAAAGTGTCCGGCAGGAGGCGGTAATTGTTCATAATTTTGAGTACGGCTGAGAATCATGATAGAAAAGGGTACAGTAAACCCTCTCTATATCGATCTATAGACGATTTACTGGATATATTTGGATCTTTTCTTATTTTTTGATGCGCGGATAAATAATTTTGGACGTGTTACCCCCCCCCCCCCCGCTCAAATCAATAAAATCCCGGCAAGAATGTAATATCTACCAATGTACATTTTTTTGGAAGCCATGAATTAAGGAAGTTAATGATCACTATGACCTTGTATCCTATAGTCTGTGAGGGGCACATTAATGCATTAGTGTGTACCGGTATTGATTATTATTAGTGTTATTAACTTATGATTTATATGTTGTTATTATTACCATTATTATGTGTGTTATGAGTCCAGGAGCTTCCCCGTGTCATGAGTATGCTATGGGCTTCCCTCTCTATATACATAATAGATTCCAGGGGCTTTGTGATATAACTATTTGTACAGAAGTGGAGGTAGGAGTCAGGGATGGGGTGTTACAGGCAGGATACAGGGATGGGGGGAACAGGGAGGATACAAGAATGGGGGGAACAAGGGGTATGTTACTTTGGAGTAAATCTTTTCCCACACTCCAGACATTGGTGATTCTTGACACCACTGTGTGTCAGCCCTGACACACAGTGTGTAGACACAGTGTGTGGTGAGGTTAGACTTGTGAGTAAATCTTTTCCCACACTCCAGACATTGGTGATTCTTGTCACCACTGTGTGTACTCAGGTTGTACAAGTGCTTCATGTGAATCTTCATGTGGCTGGCAATATCCCTCTTTGTCTTGAAACACTTGCCGCAAACATCACATTTGAACTCCCTCAAACCACTGTGTCTAAAGGTGTGTTTGGTGAGGTCAGACTTCAGAGTAAATCTTTTCCCACACTCCAGACACTGATGATTCTGAACACCACTGTGTGTCAGGGTGTGTTTGGTGAGGGTAGACTTATCACTAAATCTTTTCCCACACTCCAGACATTGGTGATTCTTGACACCACTGTGTGTCAGGGTGTGTGTGGTGAGGTCAGACTTCTTAGTAAATCTTTTCCCACACTCCACACATTCATGATTTTTAACACCACTGTGTGTCAGGGTGTGTGTGGTGAGGCAGACTTCTAGTAAATCTTTCCCACACTCCAACATTCATGATTTTTAACACCACTGTGTGTCAGGGTGTGTGGTGAGGTTAGAACTTCTGAGTAAATCTTTGCCCACACTCAGACATTTGATTTACACCACTGTGTGTCAGGTGTGTTGGTGGTTAAATTCTTAGAAATCTTTCCAACTCCGCTTCTGCCTGCGCCACTGGTGATCGNGGGGTCCTGCAGGAAGCTTTAGGGATGCCGGGCGAGATGCCTTAGTGTGCAGCAGAACACCCAGCTGGGACTGTGACCTCACCACCTGCAACAGTGGTCACAGTCACCACACAGAGAGCCAGCTGGGACTGTGACCTCACCACCTGCAACAGTGGTCACAGTCACCACACAGAGAGCCAGCTGGGACTGTGACCTCACCACCTGCAACAGTGGTCACAGTCACCACACAGAGAGCCAGCTGGGACTGTGACCTCACCACCTGCAACAGTGGTCACAGTTAGGACACAGACAGCCAGGGTTAGGTTCAATTAGTTTTTTTGTCATTTTTGTTCAAAATCACTAAAATTAAAAAGTTATTTGCGCCACAAACGGTTAGCAGATTAATTTAGAACACATCAAAACTCACCAGTAAAAAAGTTTCGGTACATGTTTACACTAGGACCGAAATTGCCTACACAATTGTGAGTGTGGTTTCTGTTGACCTTAATAGATTCTAGGAAACATTCTCTCTAGGAACTACCGTCGCAAATCACTACTTTCGGAGATATAAGACGTTTTTAACAGGAGTAACAGTACCACTACTACTACTACTACTACTACCACTACTACTACTACTACTACTACTACTACTACAACCACTACTACCATTGCCGTAATAAGAGACACCACACCGTCTTGCCTCTCGTTCAACAATACTACCCATTATTTCTGCCTTCTGTCACTGTTCTCGGACTTATGGTTCATGGCATACTCCTTATTTACCCTTCCTCGGCCTTCCATAGGGGCGATAATCCCGTCATTTAAAGTAGTCGTCCAGACCATTTCATCATTCCTGATTTAATGCAATCAAATCATAGCCATTAACGAGTATATCACCAATACGTCGTCACTTTTTGCATCCAGTCAGCCGCTTTTAAATAATCCGCAATCAAAATCTGCAAAATCCCCGAGTTCTCAAAATACTCCAGACGATGCGGCCAACTCTAAGATCAGGCTCGGTGACGTAGGAATAGGGAAAGCTCTCCCGCCCGCAGATTCAGAGGGATGTAAACACAGGAGATATATATAGTACTTGAAGATTTTTGGGTGTTTCTGATTGATTTATTTTGCGATATGCCAGATTCATGCATCCTTTATGGGTGCAGCAAGACAGCTGTGCCTTTCGAGAGAAGTTTGCACAAGTTTCCTACTGATACCAAAACGTTAAATGTATGGAAGAGGTTTGTGCGGCGGACAAGATCAAATTGTAAAGGGAAGTTGACATTTGAAGGATTTGTAGTGATCACTTCCAGCGGGATTGCTACAGCAAACTGGATGAAAGTGTCTATGAGGAATGTAGCGAAATTGGATTTGAAGGATAAGTTCCAGGTCCCGACAATCTACCCGGAGGGCACCTGCTCCACTCTTGCTTCGACCAAAACAAGAGCTAAGAACTTGACCCCCGCCCTGGCCCTGTGCCAAGTTGCCAGACTCCTGATGGGCATGGTTGGGGGACGTCGAGGTACTCACGCACGTCTCAGTCTCACCAGCCTCATGCTCAGCAACTAGACCACCGCTCCTAAACGTCCTCGATCTGCTGTCAGGAAGCGGGAAGTAATTAAGGTAAGCCTGTCAATGAGTATTATCAGTATCATACTCTCTTGTGCTTATGCTTTCCTTGGGTTGGAAAAATTCTAGAGTCTTTTTCCGCCCTTATTAGTGGGCTTTTTTAGGGTAAAATTATAGTGTTTCCCATACTCTCCCACTTCCCCCAAACAAGTTTGGGGATCTGTGGAATGGATTTTCGGGTGGAGAACAAATTATGCATCGGCAACACGAAATTTAAGAGTTGTGGAGGGGGATAAAGTTCCTAGATCTAGGGTAATTTCCTTATATCTAGAGAAATTTGCCTAACCAAAATTAACCTAACCTAACCTACCATGGGGCTTGACCCACCGATATTGGTCCGATAACCTAACCTAACCAAATCTAACCTAACCTAACCAAATCTAACCTAACCTAACCAAATCTAACCTAGCCTAACCAAATATAACCTACCCTAACCTAAACAAACATAACCTAACCTCCTAGCGCGGGGTTGGGGGGGTTCTCGACACTTCGGTCATCATTCTGTGAGGATCGGCAGCTACACACATTTCTTGACTCAGAAGAAATCCAAAGAATTTTCCCTAGTTCTATTGAATTTTTTCAACACCCCAAACTCAAAAAACTATGTGTTTGCGACGCTTATTTTGTTACCCCAGCCAAATATCCCGCATTCTCCCAGGTCCCCAAGCTTGTTTTGTGGGAGAGGGGGAGTATGGGCAAACACTAGAATAATACCTTTTTTAGTTCTACTGCAGTTCAATGCATTACAAGGCACGTAGTTATAAACATCCTCAACTTGTCGATCTGATTATTTGCGTGACCTGGAACTGTTGCCTATATAATTCTGGTAAAATTCTAGAGTCCTTCCCGTCCTTATTATTATTATTTATCTTTCATCCGACAGGCCTTCACATATCCCTTCAGATACTTCTACAACGTAATTATAAAGTGAGGGAGGGATGCCCCCTTCAACCCCCCCCTCTGGACTCCCTAAAATAATATTACTAACCTTACCTAACCTTACCAAAAAGCTCCGATCTAATTCTAATTGCAGGAAAAAAACTAAAATTTTACCAGGATTGGTTAGGATAAAGGTTAGGTTAGTCATTATTTTTTTGGAATGTCTCGCTAGGAGGTTATTAGTGAGGTTAGGTTAGGTTATAGTGAGGTTAGATTAGTCATTAACCATATTATAATTTTGAGGGGTCCAGGGGGGTCGTTTATTGGGGGGAGGGGCATCTCTCCCCCACTTTATAATTTTTAGAGGTATCTGAAGGGATCGTGGAGGTGTGGAAGAAAAAAAAGTATTATTTTACACTAGGACCAGAATTCCATACAGAATTGGGAGTGTGGTTGGTTCTGTTTTCCTTATTAGATTTTAAGAAAACATTCTCTCAATGAGCTTCCGTCACAAATACTTACTTTTGGAGATATGAAATCTTTATGGGAGGAGAAAGGCAAGTGTTTACGGGCAGCATATTTCCCAACTCTTATGGAGTATGTGGTTTCTGAGTGAAGACGTTTGCCTGTAGCTTTGAAACTAGCCATAGGATTTCTCAAAAATACCCGCATTGTGATTCCCACACAAAGTTATTACTAATGGTTCATAGAAACCTCATCAACCCTAACGTAAGCTTACCGGAGGTTTTCAAGAGTAAACGTGTCATAGTAATACTCCTCTAGTTTCACTCTTCTTCTCTTATGACCTGCATCCCCTCAATTGATTCTTGCCGTGGATCCATTTTAATGCGAATTTGACTTAAGTTAGGTTAAAAGGTGGGGTTAGGTTAGGGAGTTAAAAGGTGGGGTTACGTTAGTTAATTTTCATATCTCCTATGCACTCGCTCTTTGCAAACGCTAGAAATTTATCCTAATTTCGGCAATAGTTCCAGTAAAAGTTTGTTAAATGTATATATCGAGTAATATAACATCCAAGATAAAAAACCGGAACAGTCGCCAAAAATCGGAACACAAGCCGACGTGAACAATTGGAACACTCGTTGTCGTCAGCGATAATTCCTATTGGCGACCAGTTCCAGGTTACAGCAAATAAAAGGTCTATAAGTTGAGGACGGTTATAACTACGTGTCTTATTCCTATCGGCAATATTTCATAAACCTTATTTGCAGTATTCTAACCCCTACAACAGCGTCGGAAATGAAAAATGACACAATAGGGGTCTTGGGGGAAGCAAACCCCCTCAGTAAGTTTAGGTTGCGTAATCAATGACCAGGTTAGGTCAGTTAACTAGCAGGGGGATTTGGGGGGCAGTTATGTCAGGAGAGTATTGGCCACTAGGTGTATTTTAAAACTGCAGCTTTACAGTTTGGTTTTCTCCAGACCTTCACAGATATATTCAGATACCTCCAAAAAAGTCATTATAAAGTGGGGGGGAGAGATGCTGCCTTTCCCCCTCCCTCTAAATAAACCCCCCTTCACCCCACCCACCCCAAAAAAAAAGTATTACTAACCTAACCTTACCAATAAGCTCCTTCCGAGACCTAAGGGCGGGAAAGGACTAGAATGGTATTTATGGTCAAGATTTGTTTTGTGACACTATTTTCAGATAAAACTATATTATTCTGATAGATTTTTGTGTTTTGAAAAAATCTGACCTTTGTTTTTCTTGTCAATCACTTGATTACTTTAGTGCCGTTTCTTTAGTAGTTAATATTACCATAACCAGTAGCTTTGGTGCATCATAATTTTACATAGTTTTCTGAATGCCCGCCACAAAAACACTTCACACCAGATCAGTACCGAACTTGTGTTGTTTGAATTTTGCAAGATTACCAAAGTTCTGCTAGTAATAACTAGGCCTGCATCATATGTCGCACAATATATCACAATGATCTGTTACCGGGAATTGTGATCTTTGTGTTTTATGGGTTTAATAACCATAGCCATGTTTTATTTCTGACTTAAACTGAAACACCCTTTTCTTTTTCAGGTAAGCTGCCCGTGTCTGTGGTAGTGGATGCGATCCTCCCATGACAAAACCGCACCCTCTCTTGATGAAGTCAGAGAGGCTGTAGCAAAGTGTTGAGGGGTGGGAAGGCAGCTGGTGTTTGTAATATCAGTGCGGAGCTCCTCAAAGCTGGGGGTGAGGCCATGATCCGCGGGTTGCATGTTGTCCTGACTGCCGTGTGGCAATCAGGTATCATTCCTCCAAACTGGAAAAGGGGGCTGGTGTCCCTATCTGGAAAGGGAAAGGGGACCGTCAGGGACTGCAACAATTACCGCGGTATTACACTGCTCAGCGTGCTAGGCAAGGTGCTTGCCCATCTATTGCTGACACTGATCCGCAGTCATCTGCTGAAGCATCAGAGACTCAGCAGTCTGGGTTCACACCTGGTAAGTCAACAACGGACGTATCCTAGCGCTTCGTGTCTGGTGGAACGCCGACGTGAGTTTCGACAGGGGATGCTTGAACCTATGTGGATCTCAAGAAGGCGTTTGACTCGGTGCATCGTGAGTCACTCTGGGATCTTCTGCGACTTTGCGGGATTCCTGCAAGGACTATTGATTGATAACTGGTTTGTACTCTGGGACTGAGAGTGCAGTGAAGTGTGGGGGAGGTAGTATATCCAGCTTCTTTCCTGTAAATACAGGATTGAGGCAAGGGTGCGTCCTTGCCCATCACTTTTCAACACTTGTATGGACTGGGTATTTGGCAAAGTTGTAGATCAAAGTGATTGTGGAGCATCCCTCGGCAACACCAAGATCACTGATCTTGTTTTTGCCGATGATGCAGTAATCTTTGCTGAGTCGCTGGAGGTCTGGTGATGGCGCTCGAGGCGCTGCACGAGGAGGCAAAGCCTTTGTGACTTGAGGTCTCCGGCTTAAGGACCAAGGTCCAGGTGTTTGGAGGCTTACTAGGGAGTGGCGCCGTAGGGTGGGCAAGGCGACGCGCCCTTGGCGTATGCCCCAAATGATTGATTGATTGCATGTAACTGACTGCCACTGGGAAAAATTTGGATGTCAAACAAACAATGTGCTAACTGTGGTGGTTTCCACAACGTTTTCTACAGAGGTGTCCTATCTAACCACTTCGAATCAGAAGTGACATTCATCAGTTTTCATCTGATAGAACATCTGATAGAACCATCCTGCTGTAACATTCCGTTCTTTCCCCTTCCCTCATCGTTTCACTTTTATCTTTAACCCCTCCCTTTATATGCTTTGCCATAGTGCCATATGACTCTGCTGGTTCTGGCACATTCACCTTTTAGGCATTAAATCAATCAATCAAACAACAATGTCCACTGTTTTTCTACAACATGAAATTCACTGTATTATCAATTTTGCAAGAAAATAAAAGTATATTTGAGTAAGTATGTTATGAATACCTACTCATGATTGGCACCATTGACTGGCAGGTACCATTTGTGGCTCTGTATGTCAGGAAGGCAACCTCCAATGCCCAAGGGTTAAGACACACGCCCGGAAATCCTGGGTGCACTGTGATGCACTTAAAGTTAGCATGGGGATGTTGGAGTCCTTCAGCTTTGCTTTGACAATATTCGTGGTTTGGTCTACATACACATTCCCTAGCTGTTGGCATCAGCTGGCAATTTCCACACCGGCACCTGAAAGATATAGTGCTCGATAACTCAGTGGAAATATACAACATTTTTGAAGCAGATCCATAAACGAACTGAAACTTCTATAACAATGATAAATATACAAAAATGTGTCTAACTTGTAATACTGTATCATTATGATGTTATATGTGGCAGAACAAGGGTTGTATGAAGGGGAGGGAACCTTAGGTTTCATATTATATATATATATATATATTATATATATATATATATATATATATATAATATATATATATATATATAGATATATATATATTATATATATATTAACAAAGTGTGATTAAATGTCTGTCATGTTGTCTACATTTTGCACCATGTTATACATTCATTCAGAGTATGTACTTCAATTAAAACTATATGCTAATTTTCTCAATATGTTACCAATTATACTATATAGATATATATATATATATATATATATATATATATATATATATATATATAATATATTATATATAATATATATATATTTATATAACATAAGTGTTGATTAAATGTCTGTCATGTTGCCTACATTTTTGTTACCAATTTATCTAGTTATAGTGTGTATAGTGTACACTGTACACTGCAACACTATAGTATAGTACAGTGTGCCCTCAGTCCCTCAGGCCCTCATCGGTTATATGGAAATGTGGGTGCAGAAGTTTGCATTGTAAATATCGAATAAATTAACATATTTTAAATTGATTAAGGCTTGCTTGTATTCATTCACAATTTAGACCTATTGCATCTCCGCCTCAGGCATAATCAGTGGCATAACTACGAAAATCGGTGACCCCCGCCCCCAAACTGTCCATGGCTGCGTATTCTGTATATGTTCTAATACCCACCACTGATCGGATCTTAGAAATGTCCTTAGATCCTTCTATGTGGCATCAGAATGTCCTTAGCTCCGCTTGCCTAGTGCCCTCACCATTTACAGATACCTAGCTAGCCACGGGCCAGACTGGCAGACTTGGTTAGACACACCAATGCAGACTGTCTAAGTCTGTCTTGTATGGCAGTCTGCATCACAAATCTGTCATCACTCCCTTGGCTGTCACACTTTCTGCCTTCCCGCCCGCATATTTCCAACTCTATGCTATAGTTAATGCTAGTATGTGGTTTCCGAGTAATGACGTTTGACTGTAACGCTCCAAAACTAACCATAGGATTTTCTCGAAAGTACCTTCATTGTGATTCCCACACACAAATTTACCAATTTACCTTACTTAACCAATCCGTGTTTGGAGAAGAAGTGCCAGGTACCTCCTGCTGAACCTGAGGCTCTGCTAAACACCTGTTCATCCACCTCGTACTCTGGCTCAAAACATATAGGGCTGGATCCCTGACTATCTGAGGTTCGTTTTCCTCATATACGCGACCAGCGTCATTTAGTTAGGTCTCAGATTGAGCTTCGTACTCTAATTCTGTCACAGTGACAGATTCACTGTCTGACACTGAAGTACAATCGCTCATCATAAACATTGCCGACAGGTGTTACAGATGTTACATTGGAGCTCTATCCCTATTCTGACGTCATCAATAACAGTCGTAGCCCTGTTGGAGGGAAGATTTTTTTTTTCGCGCGCTTTTTACAAAAGTCGTATTTTTACGGAAATAAGGCCTGGAAATCAATTATTTTTGGTGGATTAGGTGTTTTGAATGTGCATTCAACATAATTAGGCAAAAAAAAAATGGGTCTGGACGACTACTTTAAGGTTATTAATGGACAAAACAACGCTGATAAAATAAGCAACATGGCATCTCCAGCGGATGTCAACACTGCGCCCGTGACGTCACTCAGCGCCCGAGGCCACAACACAGGCTGCAGCCCTTCATGACACATTATACACACTAAATAATGAAGGAACGACCACGCATAATGTACAATGATCATAAATACACCACGTACACCCTCACAAACCCATTAAATAACAAAGAAATAAGGAAATTCAAGGCGTGAAAAAGTGACGAATTCACTGCGCAATATTTACAACTACGTCCACACAAAATTTCACTTTTTAACGAAGGCTTTAAAAAATAGGGAATCCTATGAGTTACTCACTACGTGAAGGATGCAGCTTAAAAACAGTAACAGATCCTAGTTTGGAGTAGCAGTAAAAAAGTCGGTTTTGTGTTTTTGTTAAGGTAACGTAACATTTTAAAGCACTGAGTCGGGCGTTTTTCTCCCCTAAGCACATGAAATACACGGTAGCAGAACGCACACAAACACAAAGAGTGTGTGAATAACTTGGCACACACAGACAAACCCACACACTTCAACTACAAGGAAGAATATGCCCGAGACAAAATATCAACAAAAACACAAGTCCAAGATTAAGATCTGAAAAATAGAAATCAACGCATTTGGCCCATGGTTAATGCCTAAAACGATGCGGAATAATCGAAATATATTGAAACAAACAAAAATCCTCCTGAAATTGATGTAGAAATAAAATTACTGATATGTAAAGGACAAATAGATGGCATTACTAACTATATAAAAAAAAAAAAAAAAAAAAAAAAAAAAAAATCAAATAAAAAACATTCAATAGGCTATCAAAACAGCCTAAGCCTATCTTTTGTGACAGGTTTCCGGAATATAAAAATATCTCCATGTCATAGAGCAACATTTTTAGGCCAGGAAAAATTAGTCAGTGTCTCAGAAAATAACCGCGCAGTCCTCGTCCATTTTTACCGCCGTATCTCTTAGGCAAACGGGACCGTATCTTTAGACACTGCTATCACTACCTCTGCATTACAAGTGTCCGCGGCCAGGGCAGAACAGAGGCGATGCAGGTCACAAGAGGAAGAAGAGTGTGGCGGACGTCAACCCTTGCCTCTCGCCTCCCTATAAACAACATGTCATTATCTCCTAAAGTAATGATTTGCCACGGTAGTTCATAGAGAATGTTTCCTAGAAGCCATTAAGGTCAACAGAAACCTCACTCCTAATTGTGTGTGTGTGTGTGTGTGTGTGTGTGTGAGAGAGAGAGAGACTTTGGGTGGTCGTGTCAAATACTACCGCTCTATCAGATAACTACTGTTCACTCACAGAAATATCAACATGAGGGACTAGTGTTGCTGTTTTGTGCCCTGGTGACCGCCATTTATGCCATGAGAGAGAGAAAAGGCAGGGCAAATAAGGCAACGACGCGATTGTACCCAACGCAGGCAACCCACAAGCCTGCACACACACACACACACACACACACACTCCTTGCTCTCTCCCTGCACACACTTATACCCCCACACTGCTGCTTACCTGACACCCACACCACCACAGCCAAACACCAGCTAGGCCTACAACACCGCCACGGCCTGCACGCCACAAACAATGCACGCTGCCTTAGCCTGACTTCTTCTTCTTCTTCTTGTGACCTTTTCTGCTTCCTAGCGCTCGTCTGTAGGTCGTCTGTCAAGCTCGGGGTCGAACTTGACACTTATCTTCCTTCTTTGCCCCTCTGTAGCCGTTTCTTTCCCCGCCACCTGTGGGGAGAGAAGGGCACAACAGGGCAGTATAGACACAGACATAAGTCCCTCCTAGCAACTCCCCTCCTACACGTCTTCTACATTCCCACGCAAGCTTTTCTCCCAAGCCTGCCTTCAAAACACCGGAGTTATTTCTACTATTTTCCTTCTCTCTTCATGACTCCCACACAGTCCTAGCACAGTAAGGACTCCCCCATCCACCACCTGTATCCTCCTATCCCATTCACCGTCTCCTATCACTCCTAATAGGGACTGTATCAGCCTCCTCCTCTCCTGCTCCTATCTGCCACACTCTAGTATCAAGTGGTCCATAGTTTGCCTTGTTCCTCTACAGAAGCTACAGGCCTGCTGGTCCTGCCCCTCCCCACTCCTAGCCTTCCCCTCTAGTGTTCCTGGCCTTGCCTTCACCAACAGTCTGCTTCCCCAATCACCTGCAGGCCAGGCAAGGGCCTCAGGCTGCTCTTTCCTACACTACCACCAAACACATTCACCACCAAGATACCTCACTCGCGGTCCCTCCAATGCAACTTCTGTTATCCGCTGACGGTGGCGCCATCGTGCGGCTGGTGTTAAACTAGTCTGCTGGCCCCATTCACTTGCTGCATATGACCAAAGAATATTCACTTCAACTCTTCGCCATTTAAAACTTTGCCAGTCAACATTTACCATGAAACATATCAATAGAAGCCCAATTGTATTAGCTTTCCATTGCTATATTTAGTTTTCTGATCAATGAATTACAACCATGCATACATTACCGTTAACTAAATAAATAACCTCAATCGGGTAATTTTCCCGATTGATGATGTTATTTATTCACTTCTATTTCGTTTTCTGATCAATGAATTACAACCATGCATAAATTAGCGTTAACTAAATAAATAACATCATCAATCGGGAAAATTACCCGATTGATGATGTTATTTAGTTAGTTAACGCTAATTTATGCATGGTTCTAATTCATTTATCACAAAACGAAATATATCAATGGAAAGCTAATAAAATTGCGCTTCTATTGATATGTTTCATGGTAAAATTTAATGATGACTCGCAAAGTTTTAAATGGCGAAGAGTTGAAGTGAATAATAAGTTCATGCCTATTTCTTCAGTCTCGTAATGGCATTTCTTTAGCGTTTTACTGTTTTTTATTTTATATTATAGTTTAACNACAAAAAAATCATAAAATAATAAAATAATAATATATAATATAAAAAAAAAATAAAAAAAAAAATCATATAATATAAAATACATGATAACAAGGGTAACTACAGCCTTAACAACCAATTCAACCTTGATCACCATAACTACAACCATTAGGAGAGAAGGAAAGTTCGTACTATCAACAAAATAATGTATTCGTATTTTCCCATACAATAAATAGTCCTTTAAAATACAGGCTGCCGAGTAGTAAATATTTCCTTCCTGAGCTTCAAAGATTACTGAAGAACTGAGCAATATATCAAGTTTTTGGGCAATATCTGAAGTTTTTGGGCAATATATCAAGTTTTTTGGGCAATATATGAAGTTTTTGGGCAATATATTAGGTTTTTGGGCTATATATTAGGTTTTTGGGCAATATATTACGTTTTTGGGCAATATATCATATTTTTGGGCAATATATGAAGTTTTTGGGCAATATATTACGTTTTTGGGCAATATATGAAGTTTTTGGGCAATATATTAGGTTTTTGGGCTATATATGAAGTTTTTGGGCAATATATGAAGTTTTTGGGCAATATATTAAGTTTTTGGGCAATATATTAAGTTTTTGGGCAATATATTAAGTTTTTGGGCAATATATCAAGTTTTAGGCAATATATCAAGTTTTTGGGCAATATATCAAGTTTTTAGGCAATATATCAAGTTTTTGGGCAATATATCAAGTTTTTGGGCAATATATCAAGTTTTTGGGCAATATATAAAGTTTTTGGGCAATATATCAAGTTTTTGGGCAATATATCAAGTTTTTGAGCAATATATCAAGTTTTTGGTTATATCACAAACTTTAAGATGCTTTTGTTAGTTGAACACTTGGCAGAGATACAACACTCCATATTGCAACACTACTACCCAGGCAACACTACTACCCACTGGAGAGGTAGGAAAAGTTCTCACGGCTTTTAACCAGGGTAGAACAAGAAGTCACGGATTCAAGCTGGAAAAGCGTATTTAGAAAGGAAATAGGGAAAAACTGGTTCACAAATAGGGTGGTGAATGATTGGCATGGACTCAGTAGACAGGTAGTTAGTGCGGAGTCATTAGGGAGCTTTAAAAGGATGCTGGACAGTGTTATGGATGTAGTAGTAGTAGTAGTAGACAGGTAGTTAGTGGGGAGTCATTAGGGAGCTTTAAAAGGAGGCTGGACAGTGTTATGGATGGGGATGAAAGGTGGATGTAGGTAGTGTTAGGTGACAGGAACTACCACGTGTAGGTCTCACGGCCTCTTGTAGCTTCCTTATTTTCTTATGTTCTTA
This sequence comes from Chionoecetes opilio, assembly GCA_016584305.1. Lineage (NCBI taxonomy): Eukaryota > Metazoa > Arthropoda > Malacostraca > Decapoda > Majidae > Chionoecetes > Chionoecetes opilio. The sequence continues at coordinate 63,697 of JACEEZ010021595.1, forward strand.
CCCAGGCAACACACTAGACTTGCAACACTAGAGCTACTAAACCTTTAGTTCCGTGGATGCAGTAACACACAATGCTAGAATATTACATGCAGAAAGATTTTTTTTTTTTTTTACCCTAGCGCAATGAAAACAGTCATTTGAAAAGCCAAGACCACACATGTAACACTGTCCACCACCCATTGCCACACTCCTACCACCACACTTGTCCACACAACTCACCACCTCAAGAGTGGATCTTCATGTGGCTGGCAATATCACCCCTTGTCTTGAAACACTTGCCACAAACATCACACTTGAACTCCCTCAAACCACTGTGTCTCAAGGCGTGTTTGGTGAGGTCAGACTTCTGAGTAAATCTTTGCCCACACTCCAGACATTAGTGATTCTTAACACCACTGTGTGTCAGGGTGTGTTGGGTGAGGTTAGACTTGTGAGTAAATCTTCGCCCACACTCCAGACATTGGTGATTCTTGTCACCACTGGGTGTACTCAGGTTGTACAAGTGCTTCATGTGAATCTTCACGTGTCTGGCAATATCCCTCTTTGTCTTGAAACACTTGCCACAAACATCACATTTGAACTCCCTCAAACCACTGTGTCTAAAGGTGTGTGTGGTGAGCTCACACTTCTGAGTAAATCTTTTCCCACACTCCAGACATTGGTGATTCTTGTCACCACTGTGTGTCAGGGAGTGTGTGGTGAGTTTAGACTTATCACCAAATCTTTTCCCACACTCCAGACATTGGTGATTCTTAACACCACTGTGTGTCAAGGCGTGTGTGGTGAGGTCAGACTTCTGAGTAAATCTTTTCCCACACTCTACACATTCATGATTTTTAACACCACTGTGTGTCAGGGTGTGTCGGGTGAGGTTAGACTTATGAGTAAATCTTTTTCCACACTCCAGACATTGGTGATTCTTAACACCACTGTGTGTCAGGGTGTGTCGGGTGAGGTCAGACTTCTGAGTAAATCTTTTCCCACACTCCAGACATTGGTGATTCTTGTCACCACTGGGTGTACTCAGGTTGTACAAGTGCTTCATGTGAATCTTCACGTGGCTGGCAATCTCCCTCTTTGTCTTGAAACACTTGCCACAAACATCACATTTGAACTCCCTCAAACCACTGTGTCTCAAGGCGTGTGTGGTGAGGTCAGACTTCCGAGTAAATCTTTTCCCACACTCCAGACATTGGTGATTCTTAACACCACTGTGTGTCAGGGTGTGTCGGGTGAGGTCAGACTTGTGAGTAAATCTTTTCCCACACTCTAGACATTCATGATCCTTGACGCCACTGTGTGTCAGGGTGTGTTGGGTGAGGACAGACTTGCGAGTAAATCTTTTCCCACACTCCAGACATTGGTGATTCATAACACCACTGTGTGTCAGGGTGTGTGTGGTGAGGCTAGACTTTAGAGTAAATCTTTTCCCACACTCCAGACATTGGTGATTCTTAACACCACTGTGTGTCAGGGTGTGTTGGGTGAGGGTAAACTTATCACTAAATCTTTTCCCACACTCCAGACATTCATGATCCTTGACGCCACTGTGTGTCAAGAAATGTCTCTCAAGCATACTCTTGAATCTGAATGATTTACTACATTGTGAGCAACAAAACTGCCTCTCTCCTTCTTGGCCTGAGCTGCCTGCCTCCAGGTGATTCTTGCCATCCCTCCTGTGCCTCCCCACAGCTGAGGCAGACTGCTGCTGCTGCTCCCGGCCACTGGTGGTGCTGCTGCCTCCTGCCACAGCCTCCACCGCAGCAATACTCGCGGCAGCACACATGGCGGCCGGTCCTGCAGGAAGCTTTAGGGATGCCGGCGTGAGATGCCTTAGTGTGCAGCAGAACACCCAGCTGGGACTGTGACCTCCCCACCTGCAACAGTGGTCACAGTCACCACACAGAGAGCCAGCTGGGACTGTGACTTCAGCACCTGCAACAGTGGTCACAGTCAGGACACAGAGAGCCACACCCTGCCTCCTGCCTCACACACCCTGATTTGATATAGCCAAGGAAAGATCTGGGCGTGAAGGGGTTAAGGCTGGTTCACACTAGACAAATAGCTGAACATTTGATATAGCCAAGGAAAGATCTGGGCGTGAAGGGGTTAAGGCTGGTTCACACTAGACAAATAGCTGAACATTTGATATAGCCAAGGAAAGATCTGGCGTGAAGGGGTTAAGGCTGGTTTCACACTAGACAAATAGCTGAACATTTGATATAGCCAAGGAAAGATCTGGGCGTGAAGGGGTTAAGGCTGGTTCACACTAGACAAATAGCTGAACATTTGATATAGCCAAGGAAAGATCTGGGCGTGAAGGGGTTAAGGCTGGTTCACACTAGACAAATAGCTGAACATTTGATATAGCCAAGGAAAGATCTGGGCGTGAAGGGGTTAAGGCTGGTTCACACTAGACAAATAGCTGAACATTTGATATAGCCAAGGAAAGATCTGGGCGTGAAGGGGGTAACCTCGCACTCCATGACTGGGTAAAAGTAACACAACACGGTCATGGTAATATAAACAGCCTATCAATAAATACATAATACCGGCACATTAACATCTATAGTGAGTAAGTCATCGTCACAACACTGTTATTACTATTACCACTTCAGTTAACTCTCTGTCTTGTTGTTGTTGTTATTTTGCCTGTATGCTCCGGGTGATATTATTATTATTATTATTATTATTATTATTATTATTATTATTACTACTACTACTGGGGCGCCGAGATACCAACATGGACGCGGCTCACAATCACGGCTTTGACACCAATAAATAACACTCAAGCTTCACGCCACCTGAAAGGGGTTACAGGGAGTTTCGTACACAAGTCATTTCGTACCCAAGTTTTGTTAGTTGTTTCGTACACTGATTTGAGTTTTTTCGTACATACCTGGTGTCGATTGGTAACTCTAGTAGTCAAGTTCAACTCTGAGCTGAGTGTACGAAACGACTATGGTTTCATATAGACTACGAAACAACTTTTTGGTGTACGAATCGACTGGTGTACGAAACAACTTATGTACTTTGTAATGTATACTTTGCTTCCTCACAGCCTCCCCACACACACGCCAGCTGGCTATTTCCCCCTCTCCCCCCTTCCTCACAGCCTCCCCACACACACGCCAGCTGGCTATTTCCCCCTCTCCCCCCTTCCTCACAGCCTCCCCGCCCTCCTCACACACCCACACACACGCCCACACACACACTCCCTCACCGCGGCCACCAAGGCAAGGCGCTGGGGGGGCGTAGTGGCACGCTAAAACAAGGCGGCACAGCGCGTTGCCAGGCCCGCTTTGTTGTGGTCCGCCGGGCTTCCTCCTCTTCTTCTTGTGGCCTCTTGGGATCCCGCCCGCTGATTGGCTGGCTGCTTCTTCTTCTTCTCGTGGCCTCTTGGGATCCTGCACGCTGATTGGCTGGCGGGCTGGGGACCTCTTCGCTGATTGGTGGAGAGCTCTGCCCGCTGCCTCCTATGTATATGTATGGACAATAGTGTTACTGTATCCTTCAGTACTTGTAGTATACATAATATAGGGCAGAAATATGACACTGTATCCTATATAGCCAGTAATACTTTATAGGACATCAAAGACTCAATATAAACAAACTTATATAACAAAGAAAACATATTTTTAAGGGTGACTCAAATAAAAAAAGGGCTTACCGTAGATAACACTAATGTCGCCAGCCGCCATGTTACCTATACTTACTCCTACCGGAGATAACACTTTAGTCGCCACCTGCACTAATGTCGCCAGCCGCCGTTACCTATACATACTCTTACCGTAGATAACACTTTACTCGCCACCTGCACTAATGTCGCCCGCCGCCATGTTACCTATACTTACTCTTACCGTAGATAACACTTTACTCGCCACCTGCACTAATGTCGCCAGCCGCCATATATTACCTATACCTACTCTTGATCACTACCTTAAGGGGGATTGGCCGCGGCAGGAGTCAACATTTGCACCTATCCTTGCACCCCATTCTCACAGGCTACAGGGAGTTTCGTACACAAGTTGTTTCGTACCCAGGTGTTATTAGTTGTTTCGTACACTGATTTTGAGTATTTTCGTACATACCTGGTGTCGTTTCGTAACTCTAGTAGTCAAGTTCAACTCTGAGCTGAGTGTACGAAACGACTATGGTTTCATATAGACTACGAAACAACTTGTGTACGAACTGACTGCACCCATTCTCACCCCCCCCCCTCCCCCTCACACAGTCACCTCATAACATAAATATAAACGGTGTTGTCTCTCATGATCTACATATTAAAAAAACCTCAATAGTAACCCCTTGAGACCCAGAACGTAATTTCCATTGTAATTTGAGGCCCAGAACGTAATTTCCATTGTAATTTGAGACCCAGAACGTAATTTCCATTGTAATTTGAGACCCAGAACGTAATTTCCATTGTAATTTGAGACCCAGAACGTAATTTCCATTGTAATTTGAGACCTAGAACGTAATTTCCATTGTAATTTGAGACCCAGAACGTAATTTCCATTGTAATTTGAGACCCAGAACGTAATTTCCATTGTAATTTGAGACCCAGAACGTAATTTCCATTGTAATGTGAGACCCAGAACGTAATTTCCATTGTAATGTGAGACCCAGAACGTAATTTCCATTGTAATTTGAGACCCAGAACGTAATTTCCATTGTAATTTGAGACCCAGAACGTAATTTCCATTGTAATTTGAGACCCAGAACGTAATTTCCATTGTAATTTGAGACCCGGAACGTAATTTCCATTGTAATTTGAGACCCAGAACGTAATTTCCATTGTAATTTGAGACCCAGAACGTAATTTCCATTGTAATTTGAGACCCAGAACGTAATTTCCATTGTAATTTGAGACCCAGAACGTAATTTCCATTGTAATTTGAGACCCAGAACGTAATTGCCATTGTAATTTGAGGCCCAGAGTAATTTCCATTGTAATTTGAGACCCAGAACGTAATTTCCATTGTAATTTGAGACCCAGAACGTAATTTCCATTGTAATTTGAGACCCAGAACGTAATTTCCATTGTAATTTGAGACCCAGAACGTAATTTCCATTGTAATTTGTGTACCATTAGACGCTGTGTAGTGAGTATAAGCAATGTTTTATAGCCATGACCTGTTTAAGTATCCTTGTCCACTAACTCATGTGGTATATTCAGTGACTTTTCCTTATTTTATGGCTGACAACAGACCATTTTATATAGCAAAGGAAAGATCTGGGCGTCAAGGGGTTAACACTACTACTACTACTACTACTACCACTACTACTACTATTACTACTACTACTACTACTACTACTAGATCTGGGCGTGAAGGGGTTAAGCTAGAATGTAATTTTTGCCTCGTTCAAAAATAGACTGTAGATTAATTTGATGGTAGAGAATGCATGTGCAGTCAGGTAACTGTCTGCTACGGGTAACTGGTAACTGGTAACTGCCCTGCTACTGGTAACCTGTAACCCAGTACAACCAACCAAATTCATAAAACTAGCTAACTTATAAATGGGAAAAAAAAAAAAAAAAATCTAATTATCTAACCTAATGAATAAAAAAAACTAGATATCTAAAAAAAAAAAAAAAAAAAAAAAAAATCATAATAATAATAATAATAATATAAAAAAAAAAAAAAAAAAAAAAAAAAATCATAATAATAATAAAAATAACATGATAACAAGGGTAACTACAGCCTTAACAACCCAATTCAACCTTGATCACCATAACTACAACCATTAGGAGAGAAGGAAAGTTCGTACTATCAACAAAATAATGTATTCGTATTTTCCCATACAATAAATAGTCCTTTAAAATACAGGCTGCCGAGTAGTAAATATTTCCTTCCTGAGCTTCAAAGATTACGGAAGAACTGACCAATATATTAGGTTTTTGGGCAATATATCAAGTTTTTTGGGCAATATATCAAGTTTTTTGGGCAATATATGAAGTTTTTGGGCAATATATTAGGTTTTTGGGCAATATATGAAGTTTTTGGGCAATATCTGAAGTTTTTTGGGCAATATATGAAGTTTTTTGGGCAATATATGAAGTTTTTTGGGCAATATATGAAGTTTTTGGGCAATATATGAAGTTTTTGGGCAATATATGAAGTTTTTGGGCTATATATTAGGTTTTTGGGCAATATATGAAGTTTTTGGGCAATATATGAAGTTTTTGGGCAATATATGAAGTTTTTGGGCAATATATGAAGTTTTTGGGCAATATATGAAGTTTTTGGGCAATGTATCAATTTTTTGGGCAATATATCAATTTTTTGGGCAATATATTAGG
>JACEEZ010021595.1:75000-90582 GCA_016584305.1 Chionoecetes opilio
CGGTTATTTACCAATCAATATTTTTTTGCTTTACGCCAAATGACAGCCCTTGATCTACTTCATATTTACTTCTCTATTCATGTTGCAATTATCTGCCATAGTTTTTTAGTTATTGAAAAAAACGTGATTTAAAAAAAAAATCAAGGCATACACCTTGCAAAATTAGCCATATTTTTTGAAAAATAGATTTGCTTGACAATGAGTTGCCAGCAGTTATCGGGCATGCTGAACACGAATCTGGCGTCAGTTTTCAGTTACAATGATTAGAAGTCCCTATTTCAGCCACTTCACAATGACATCATACTTCCAGATAGTCCTTAAAAACCACAAATTAGACAAAACTTACTACAAGACATAACAATAGGCTAGGCATTGCTAGATTAACACCCACCCACCCATCCACACACACACCCACCCACCCACACCCACCCACCCACACCCACACACACCCACCCACACCCATCCACACCCACACCCACACACCCCTCTTACCGGTGTAGGGGAGGAGGCGATCAATGTTGCGCGTCACGTTGCCACAGATGAGTTGCAGATGGAAGATATCGAGCAACAGTCGTAGGTGCGGGGAGTCAATCTTGAACAGCAGGGCCACCGCTGTAGGGGGGGAGGGGGGGAAGGGGGGTCAGTAAGGGATGGGGGGTGAGGGAGGGGGTCAGTAAGGAATATGGGGGGGGGGTTGATATGGTAGTGGGTGTTGTCGATTAATGGGGGAATGAATGGGAGAAGCAGATTTAATTTTACTCATTTTCCTATCATAAAAAAATGGTCTTATATTTCTACAACTCTTCCTTCTTTTTGCTTTCATTCTCTCTCTCTCTCTCATTCTCTCTCTCTCCCCCTCAAACAGCAATCCTTTCTTCCCTTACACACCCTTCCCATCCCCTACACACACACACACACAACAGCCCCTAAACGCACACACACACACACAGAGACACCCCTACACACAACACACCCACAAACAGCCCCTAAACACACACAGACACCCCTACACACACACACACAGACACCCCTACACACACACACACAGACACCCCTACACACACACACCCCAACACACACACACAGACAGCCTCCCTACAAACACACACACACAGAACCCCTACAAACACACACAGAACCCCTTCCCTACACACACGCACACCACACACACAAACAAACCCTACACACACAACACACAGCCCCTACAACACACCCACCTTGTTCAAAATCGTTGAGGAAGTAGCCGGGAAGGTGTGGTTGTTCTTGGGTTCGAGACGCCCACGATCCTCCCGCTTGAACAAGGCGGTGGCGTAGCGCAGGTTGTCCTCGAGCGTGGTGGCGTGCTACCTCCTCGGTGTGCTCTGTAACCGCTCCCCACCATCACGTGTATCCTGGAGGGGGGGGGGGGGGGGTTAGGAAGAGGAAGGAAGGTATTGTAGGAGGAGGAGGTGAAGGAGGAGGAGGAGGAGGGGGAGGAGAGGAGGAGGAGGAGGAGGAGGAGGAAGGGAAGGGAGGGAGGAAGGAAGGAAGGAAGGAAGGAAGGAAGGAAGGAAGGAAGGAAGGAAGGAAGGAAGGAAGGAAGGAAGGAAGGAAGGAGGAGGAGGAAGGAAGGAAGGAAGGGAAGGAAGGAAGGAAGGAGGGAGGGAGGAGGAAGGGAGGAAGGAAGGAAGGAAGGAAGGAAGGAAGGAAGGGAGGAAGGAAGGAAGGAAGGAAGGAAGGAGGGAGGGAGGGAGGGAGGGAGGGAGGGGAGGGAGGGAGGAAGGAAGGAAGGAAGGAAGGAAGGAAGGGAGGAAGGAAGGAAGGAAGGAAGGAAGGAGGGAGGGAGGGAGGGAGGGAGGGAGGGAGGGAGGGAGGGAGGGAGGAAGGAAGGAAGGAAGGAAGGAAGGGAGGAAGGAAGGAAGGAAGGAAGGAAGGAAGGACATCTACAAGTAGTACCCCTACATCTGGTACTTACAAGGTCCCTGGAACTGTCGCCGATAGGAACACTCGTCGCCGTCGCCGAGTGTTGCTATTTATCACGTGGGCGAGTGTTCCCATTAGCCATGTCTCTGCATCCAGGCCTTAAACACCAACACTAGCCGGAAGAGTTAGGCTAGGTTAGGTGGTTAGGTTAGGTTAGATTCCTTTTCATAGAGTACAAGTTGAGCTGTCGCCGAAAATGTACACGTCGGCGAGTGTTCCAATGTCGGCGAGAGTTCTGGGGTTGGTGTTTCGGCGAGAGTTCCTATCGGCGAGAGTTCCATAAGCCCATAGGAGTATTATATTACACACACACACGTACACACACACACACACACACACACGTACACACACACACACGTACACAGGATTAATACTTACATGGACACGTTCAAAGCCTTGGCGTACATGAGGCTCTTGTCGAGGCTGGTCTTAAACTGAGCCTCCTTACCGGGCTGACAGGCGCACCCCATCTCCCCGGCCTCAAAGTTACCTGTAGGGGGGGGGGGGGTGAGAGAGAGGGGGAATATACCAACACACACACACCACAGTTCCTACAGCTCGCTACATCTATCACTGTGATCTATCTTTCTAGCCAGCCCATTGCTAGGTGTTAGCAGTGACCACCACAACACGCGGGCAGGTGTTACGTCACCTGCACGTGTGGTAGGATCCTAGGCACTGTTTCTGACCCCTACCACAGCCAAGGAAAGGCTAGGATAGATAACACAAGGGGGGCTGGGGGGCGAAACCCTCTCAGCGAGGTTAGGTTACGTAGTCAATGCCCAGTTAACATAGGCAATATATATAGGGACGCCCCCACACACACCCTGTAGCTCGTGATTGGACAGTTCCTTCCTTCCCTCCTTCCTTCCATCCTTCCCTCTCTCTCCTTCCTTCCCTCCCTCCTCCCCCCCAACACACCCAAACACACACACATACCCCCCCCCTATCCTTCCCTACCCCCTACACACACACACACACACACCCACACACACCCCACTACACACACACACACACCCAACACTCACCCAAACCCCCCCCAACACCCACACACACCCGCCCACCCAACACACTCACACACACACACCCCACCCACACAGACCCTAATTACCCGGGTCAGAGTTAATAAGCAGGGCCTCTAATTGGTGGTCGTGTAGTTCCTTAGCCAGGGCCTCGGAAGTCTCGCGGTAGGGCAGCGACACCTCCACCACTCGAAACCCAGCCTTCCTAGCCGCCGCGACCCGCCCGATCAAGGCCCCGCGCTCAGGGAACAGGGTGGTCAGGTTGCCACACACACGCAGCGCCATCGCGACCTGGGGGGGGGGGGGGAAGGGGTTGTAGTGACCTTGTCAGCTACATGGTTGATAAACAGACACCCAGGTTGTGGTTTGCTGGTGTATTGGAGAGAGCAGGTGTGTGGGGTACAAGTCTCTGAGTTCAAGTCACTCTGCCTCTGCACGAAGCTCTTTATAAATAGCCAGGATACTCATGACCTGACGCCTGACGCCTAATCCCTTAATGGGCAGTCGGCGAGATCCTAGGTGATGTCGCCATGGAAAGTGGGAGGCGAGAACGAGGAGAAGACATTAAGAGAGAGGCGTGACCTGACGGGTAATTAACCAGGTGTGCTGTGAATCACCACAGAGTTAATGGCTGTTTATAGTGTTGCCAAATAACAATTATATACATGAATAGATATATATGATACATAGAGATACCCTGTATAGGCATTAGTCTGAGCTCCCTAGCAGACATAGAATCAGTTAACATCATATAAATACGTATACAATGACGGCAATAATTTACATATAAAGATTAACATTCAAAAATATAAACTCAGTGACAGGTTTACAAAAAAAGTACCTAAATTTCAGGAACACAAATTTACGGTATTTAATTTTATATTTCCCCTTGACTTGACTTGACTTGACTTGACTTGACTTGACTTGACTGAGGATGACCTTTGTACAGCATAGGTATGTTGTATCCATGTTGTTGTCCATGTATGTGTTTCTATGTGCTTTGATACTGTGTCCCCTACTGTGCCTGTACTGTGTTCCTATTTCTGTTTTTGCTCTAGTACTCCGTAGTGTAGGGGTGGCACGCTCGGCTCACAGCCGAGAAGTCCCGGGTTCGATCCCCCCGGGCCTGAGCGAAGAAAGACAGACGGGGGCGGTTGTTCTTAAAACCGAGTCCCCTGTCCACCAGCAGTGAATGGGTGTGGGTGTTAAGCCGGGGGTTTGTGACCCCCGCCTCCCGGAGGGCTTATCGCTTTGTTGTTTGTATGTATGCCTTCGGGCGACCGGGGGGGGGGTAATGGGGGGGGTTGGCGGACATAGAATGACAGTGGCGACTATAGTTTTTTGAGAGAGAGAGAGGAGAGAGAGGAGTGAGAGAGAAGAGAGAGAGAGAGAGAATGGAGAGAGAGGAGAGAGAAGGAGAGAGAGAGAGAGAGGAGGAAGAAGAGAGGAGAGAGAGAGAGAGGAGGAGGAGAAAGAGAAGAGAGAGATGGACGAGAGAGAGAGAGAGAGAGAGAGAGAGAGAGAGAGAGAGAGAGAAGGAGAGAGAGAATAAATTTTAGGACTTAAAGAAAAAATTCTTGATAACGGAGATATAAAACACAAAACAAAAAAAAAAAAACGCCAAATAATAAATAAATAAAGAAATAAAAAAATAAATAAAATAATAAAGAAATAAATACGAAAAAATATGAAAATACGAAAAACGAAGAAAATTGACAAGATAAAAAAAATAAAAAAAAGATAGATTATGAATAAAAAAAAAGCCGTATGTAAAAAATGTCAATAAATCATTTAATAAGTGAGTTAATAAGTAGGTTAAGGTGTATAAGTAATGAGGACACTTTATTACTTACGGAGATGTGGATGGTATTAGCTGTATAGTGGTTTGTGAAGGGGTGGTATGGAGAGCGGCGGTCGTTGCGTCCTGGCCCCTCTGAGCCCGGCGGGTACACTGAGGCTTGTCTGAGTTTTCGCGGAATATATTTGAAATTCTTTTGTTCGACATCGTTTACCTTTTAGGTAATAAGTTATTGTTATATTAATTAGTTGATTGATTTAACTAAAACCTGTAATAATTACTATGTGTTTTTAATGACAGGGGGGGGGGGGGAGAGAGAGAGAGAGAGAGGAGAGAAGAGAGAGAGATGAGGAGAGAGAGAGAGAAGAGGAGAGAGAGAGAGAGGATGGGAGAGAGAGAGAGAGGAGGAGAGATGGAGAGAGGAGCGAGAGAGAGAGAGAAGAAGAGAGAGAGAGAGAGGATGACGAGATGAGAGAAGAGACGAGAGAGAGAGAGGAGGAGAGGAGAGAGAAGAGAGAGAGAGAGAGAGAGAGAGAGAGAATTTTACACGTAACAAATAATAATAAGATAGATTAAATAAATAGATTGATAGATTAAATGAATATATGAAATTAAAAAATTGAGTTTGGAAAGTTTGGGAAAATTCATTAAAAAAAAAACGAAAAAAAAAAAAAAAAAAAAAAAAAAAAAAAAAAAAAAAAATAATTAATAATTAATAATACTAATAATAATAATAATAATAATCATACTAATAATAATAATAATATAATAATAATAATACTAATTAATTAATAAAAATAATAATAATAATTAATAATAATAATTAATAATAAATAATAAAATAATAATACTAATAAATAATAATAATAATAATAATAATAATAATTAATAATTAATAATAATAATAATAATAATAATATTACATCAATAATAACAACAAACTGAAATCGATCATGACGCCCACCACACACACCGGCCGCCTCTAGCCACGCCCCTTTTCGTCGACCGGACAGGCCGCGCCGGTGTGTGTGTGGCCGGCTTTTACATGTTCTTCCTAGGGTTAATATAAGAGAAAGTGAGAGTAAAAATAAAGAAAATATATAAGAAAATAATAAATAGAACCAAGAAAATAAGGGAAAGGGACATAATAATAAGAGAGAGAGAGAGAAGGAGGGGAGAGGAGAGGGAGAGACGAGAGAGAGAGAAGAAGAACGGAAGAGAGCAGAGAGAGAGGAGGAGATAGAGAGGAGAGGGAGAGAGAGAGAGATGGAGAGAGAGAGAAGAGAGAGAGAGGAGAGAGAGGAGAGGAGGAAGAGAAAGAGGGAGAGGGACGAGAGGAGAGAAGAGAGGATGAGAGAGAGAAGAAGGAGAGAGAAGAGGAAGAGAGAGAGAGAGAGAGAGAGAGGAGAGACGAGGAGAGAAGAGGAGAGGAGAGGAGAGAAGAGAGAGGAGAGGAGAGAGAGAGACGAGAGAGAGAGAGAGGGAGAGAGAGAGAGCGAGAGAGAGAGAGGGAGAGGAAGAGTAAGGAGGATGAGGAGAGCGGGAGAGAGAGAGGAGAGAGAATCCTTGTCTAACAATACAAAATTACAGAAAACAAGGCAAAAAAGAACCCAATTACTTCACAGAGGAAAAACACCAGAAAGAAAAGTGCGCCATTTGTTGTTGTTGTCGAGAAAATCCAAGGATGGCGGCCTCCTCCCTCCCTCCTCCTCCACGCGCCCGTCCGTAACTATTCACCTTCTCCCTGCTTAACAAAGGGGCGTAAGGCGGCCTCGCTCCCCTCGTTACCCCATGACGTAATAAAGGCTGCCGCGCCGCGCCTATTGTCTATTTCCCTACAAGCAGGTAATGTCAGGCGGGTTACCTATGTAAATTGACTGCCTATACTGGGGATCCCTTCCTCTTCTTGTGGACCTCTACTATCCTCTTCTTGTGACCTGTGCGTTCTCCTTGCCTCAAAGCTGCTTGCATGCTTAACCAGGTGCCCCTTCCCCCCCCCCCCTGGCCATGGCGGGGTAATTCTGGGTAATGGCCCTGATTACCCAGTGGCGGTCTCATGGGCTAGGGCTGGTAGAGCCTGCCTGCAGCCACCCCCAAGACACTTTCACTGCCAGGGGTTATGATGCCTTTTATATCCTAGTATATATATAAAACATAAAAAATGTCGTTTTGGCAAGCATAAAAAAATGTCGTTGGTTAAGCATAAAAAACATGTCGTGCAAGCATTAAAAATGTCGTTGTAAGCATAAAAAAATGTTCGTTGTAAGCATAAAAAATTGTCGTTGTGCAAGCATAAAAAATGTCGTTTGCAAAAGCATAACTAATTGTCGCGCAAGCCATAAAAAATGTCGTTGCAAGCATAAAAAATGTCGTTGCAAGCATAAAAAATGTCGTTGCAAGCAAAAAAAAATGCGTTGCAAGCATAAAAAATGTCGTTGCAAGCATAAAAAATTGTCTTTTGCAAGCATAAAAAATGTCGTGCAAGCATAAAAATTCGTTGCAAGCATAAAAAATGTCGTTGCAAGCATAAAAAATGTCGTTGCAAGCATAAAAAATGTCGTTGCAAGCATAAATAATGTCGTTGCAAGCATAAAAAATGTCGTTGCAAGCATAAAAAATGTCGTTGCAAGCATAAAAGATGTCGTTGCAAGCATATTTATCAGGAGGTGGTATTGGTATTTGATCACGAGCCGCCGCTGCTAACACCCACCACTGATATGATCTTAGAATTACCCTGAGAGCCTTCTGTGTGGCGTCAGAGTGCCCCTGAGCTGTGGTCCCCTGGTCTGGTGGTCCCATGGCTAGATACTCGGGCCCCCTGCTTCCCGAACAGACTCACGAGTCCCCTGAAAGGTTGTTTTACTAAGAAGTGTACGCCTATAGGACTTGGTCAAATAATGATAATAATAAAAATACTTTTACCACCACTACTACTACTACTATTACCACTACTAATACTATTACCACCACTACTACTACTACTATATTACTACACTACTACACTATAAATACTACTATTAACTACTACATATACTACTTTTACTACTACTATTACTATACTACTACTACTATACTACCATACTACACTACCACTCTACTACTAACTTACTACTACTACTACGTTACTACCACCACTACTACTACTACTACTACTATACTACTACTACTACTACTACTACACACTAAATAATACTAATAATACTACTCTACTCTACTACTACATTTCACTACTTTTCCCCACTACTACTACTACTACCCACTACTACTACTACACTACCATACCACTACCACTATACTACTACTACTACTACACTACTACTACTACTACTCTCTCTCTCTCTCTCTCTGTCTCCATTGTTCCTTATTCACTCTCTCTTTCACCTGCAGAGAGAGAGAGAGAGAGAGAGAGAGAGAGAGAGAGAGAGAAAAGAGAGGGGAGAGAGAGAGAGAGAGAGACGGAGAGAGAGAGAGGGGAGAGAGAGAGGCACTACATAAAGGGGGGTGCGCGCCCTACAAGCAACAGTTGAGGTCTGCAAGATTTTTACCTACACAACCCTGCTGCTGTGTGTACTAGGTGGGTGTACATGTGTGCTTTGTGTGGTGTGTGTGGTGTGTGTGTGTGTGTGTGTGTGTGTGTGTGTGGGGTGTGGTGTGTGTTGTGTTTTGTACTAGGTGGGTGTACATGGTGCGTGTGTGTGTGGTGGTGTGTGTGTGTGTACTAGGTGGGTGTACATGGGGGCGTGTGTGTGTGTGTGTGGTGTGTGTGTGTACTAGGTGGGTGACATGTGTGGTGTGTGTGTGTGTGTGTGTGTGTTGTGTGTGGGTTTTGTGTGTGTGGTTGTGTTTTGTGTGGGTGTGTGTGTGTGTGTGTGTGTGTGTGTGGATTTATTTGCTTATCGAGTATTAATTTAAAATTTACCATTTTTTACCTAGTTATCTCTCTCTCTCTCTCTCTCTCTCCTCTCTCTCTAAAAACTAACTAATCCATCTCTCTCTCTCATTACAGTGTTACCAGCTACACCCAGCGACTTAAATAATGGCGGTAGTGGCTTATAACTAAAACGTCCCATCTGGCAACACTCTGGCCACAGGAGGAGGAAGAGGAGGAGGAGGAGGAGGAGGAAGAGGAGGAGGAGGAGGAGTAGGAGCAGGAGGGAGAAGACCCAATCACCAAACTGGGTTCCTTAATACCCGGAGGAGGCATACCCGGCGACGACTACCCAATTTGTCAACAATACCCAAAAACTGTTTTTTAAATTGCAATGACCAGGAATTCCCGGGTACTACGCTGATACGGGTGACGAAGGAGGTGCCAGGTGTTCCATATATGCATTGGGGAGTTATTGGGGGGGTGGGGGCGGGAGGGGGGTTGGGGAAAGTTGGGGGGTACCCTTTTTATGCCCTAATGGGACAAATTTTAATCAGCAGTACTTGGTGTGTGAATGGTGGTTCAATGTTGATGTGCGGCTTCACAACAGTTTACGGGCGTGAATGCCCAGATAGGGGCGTGTGCCCGAGGGTGGGGGTGGTGGTGGGATTGGTGATAGGGTGCCGTGGGTGGTGGGGGGGGGGGCACTACAACCCCCACGCAGTTGTATGGGGTGCCTTCAAAGCGATAGTTTATACCCCCTATATAGAAATATATATAAAAATATATTACTAAAAATATATTATATGTTCCCCTTTCTGATACATGTTTATTGGTTGTCTGTCTGTCTGTCTGTCTGTTGCCTGTCTGTCTGTCTGTCTGTCTGTCTGTCTACATGTCTGTCTGTCTCTCTCTATCTGTCTGTCTCTATATGTCTGTCTCTTGTCTCTCTCTCTCTATCTGTCTATATATATATCTCTCTCTGTCTGTCTCTCTCTATCTGTCTGTCTCTATATGTCTGTCTCTGTCTCTCTCTCTCTATCTGTCTATATATATATATATCTCTCTCCGTCTGTCTCTCACTGTCTGTCTGTGTATCATTAAATTGTCTCTCTCTGTCAATATAAAACTGAATTGGGGAGTTATAATTATAGAAAGCTTGAAGAAATATATTAATGTGTGTATAATAACGTTACTACTGTATTATTATTATTATTATTATTATTATTATTATTTTTATATTATATTATTTATTATTTTTATTATTATTATTTTGTTAAATTTGTCTGATTCATATTTTCTTGTAATCTTACGTGATTTTGTAACTTTTTTATGTTTGTTTATAAGCTAAATTTTTTCATAAGAATAATTTTCCCGTTATTATTTATTATTATTATTATTATTTATTATTATTATTTATTATTATTATTATTATTATATTATAAATTATGTATCAATGGATTTGGTATATTGTATTCCCCAGAGAGAGAGAGAGAGAGAGGAGAGAGAGAGAGAGAGAGAGAGAGAGAGACGAGAGAGAGAGAGAGAGGGGAGAAGAGAGAGACAGACAGAGACAGAGACAGAGAAAAGACAGACAGAGACAAAGACAGGGCAGGCAGACAGGCAGACAGACAGACAGACAGACAGACACGGAGACAGAGAGAGACAGACAGACAGACAGACAGACAGACAGACAGATAGAGACACAGACAGTGATACAGACAGACAGACAGACAGACACGGAGACAGAGAGAGACAGACAGAAGACAGACAGAAGAACACAGACAGTGATACAGACAGACAGACAGACAGACACGGAGACAGAGAGAGACAGACAGACAGACAGACAGATAGAGACACAGACAGTGATACAGACAGACAGACAGACAGAGACAGGCACACACAGAAATCAGAGAGAGAGAGACAGAGAAATACCAAATATATCGAAAGTAAACAAAGGCTATATAAGAAAACGGAGAAAAAAGAAATTTTAGGGTAGACTTAAGAAAAATTACACAAAACTATGTAGTACAAATTAGAGCGAGAGAGAGAGAGAGAGAGAGAGAGAGACGAGAGACAGAGAGAGAGAGAGAGAGAGAGAGAGAGAGAGAGTGTGAGAGAGTGAATTATAGAAGGAAAATACATTATCTGTGAGGATTTATAACCTCATTCACTTACACACACACCCCACCACACACAACACCCACACCAAAACCCAAACAAAAAAACTGAAAAAATAAAACCGAACACACACCGCACACCAGTAAACACCCCTGCAACACAGTAACACACACCTGCACACACAGTAAACCCCCCAACGGGGCACAACCCGGGGAAAAAAAAAAAAAAAACCCAAAAAACCTGGAACAAAAGTAAACCCCAAACTTTCAAAAAATTAAAAACCTGACAATTTAACAAATTTTAAAAGGGGGTAAAACTTCAAAAAAGGGGTTAAAACGGGATCATGGCTATTTTTATAAATTTAAAAGGAGGAAAGGCAAAAAGGGGTAAGATTCAAAAGGGGGAAATTAGGGAGAAAAATTTGGTTAAAAATAGGGTGGTAAATGTTGGGATGGATCAGTTAGACAGACAGTAGAAACAGTATAGTCCCCAGTCACTCGCCACCCCACTAATGTCGCCAGGACAATTTATTACGAATTTAGCACATACAGCCTTTTTATGTGCCATGAAGACATGTGGTGATGTAAAAATAAACATGGATGCTCTTCTACTATACTGCTTACTCTCTCTTTCTACTACTATATTTACTAATATACTACTATACTACTACTACTATTTATACTACTGCTGCTATTACTACTATGCTTTTTATACTACTGATGCTACTACTACTACTTACTACTTTCTACTGTACACTTTCTATACTATACTATTGATGTGCCATGAAGAAGGTAATAATATAAACTACTGTGCATGCCTCTCCAGTGGCACATACAAGGCTGTAGTAATGCTATAATTCGTAATATATTGTGCCTGGCGACATTAGTGCAGTGGCGAGTGACTGGCGACTATAGTGTTATCTACGGTAGGATTTGGTGATGAAAATTACAAAAATAAAACCACTTTCACAGGTTTCCGTAAAATATAAATATCTCCATGTGATAAAACACCAAATTTTGTCCAGAAAAAATTAGCCAGCGTCTCAGAAAATTCCCGCGCAGTCCTCGTCCATTTTTCCCGTTCTGGGTGGCTATAGATACGACATTTCACGAACGCCGTATCTATAGCGTAATTAAGTCTAAACGAGCTATAATAAGGTGATTAGGCGTACATGGGGTAGTTAGTGTAATGCTTCTATAACTACACACACACACACACACAAACACACACACACGAAAAAAAAATAATGTTTTTTTCTCTCCGTCAAATATAGACAAACTATTTCACTCCTCCCTCCTCCCTCATTTGACCTCTTATAACCTGTTTTGACCTCATATTTCGCCCTACAGACACACACACACCCTTACTCACCCCTTCCCCAGCCTCGCACATCACCGGTAGTTAGTAATTCGAGGTCAAATTGGTTAAAATAGGGTCAGGGATGGTTGAATGGCGACCTCTTTCCCGCCACCTCGTCTACACTGTTGCCAAATCGACCAGATAAAATTTCCTTAAAGGCAATTTATTTATTTATTTATTTATTTATTTATTTATATATGGTTGAACTGTTATAGATGGAAATTAAAGTATAATAAATTGTCTCTTTTTTCCCTATTTTTGCCTTGTTTTCCCTTTTCAAAACCAAAATTTCCCTCAAACAGGACACAAACTTTTTTCCCGGCACTTGGTAACACTGTTTGGGTTCTCAAAATTTTCAGAAATCCCAAGACTGTCCCAAAAATCCCAAGACTGTCTCCAAAAATCCCAAGAATGATCAAAAGTATCCCAAAGCCCTGGCCAAAATCCCAAGATCTTGGAAAAAAACCAAAGGAGTGGCGATCAGTTTTACGATAGAATGTTAGCTATAAATCTTAACCCCTTGAGGCCCAGAACGTAATTTCCATTGTAATTTGTGTACCATTAGACGATTTGTAGTGACTATAAGCAATGTTTTAATAGCTATGACCACTACCTTGTCCACTGCCATAGATAACACTATAGTCGCCAGCTAGTCGCCACTGCACTAATGTCGCCAGGCATAATAATTTGGTATATTTAGTTACTTTGCGTAATTTTATGGCTGACAACAGACGATTTTATATAGCAAAGGAAAGATCTGGGCGTGAAGGGGTTACTACTACTACTACTAACTACTACTATTACTACTACTACTACTACTACTACTACTACTGCTGCTACTACTACTACTACTACTACTACTACTATAACAAGGGAAAATCTGGGTGTGAAGCGGTTAAAAAGGCTGAAAATCCATCATCATCATCATCAGACCACCATAAGTAAACAAACCCAAAATCAAAAATCAGAAAAGTGAGGAAAAAACATTCAAATGGCGCGCAAAACAGTGACTTATTTCGCCTTTATTTCGGTGTTTCTAGGCGACCCGGAGCCTTGCCACTTGCCGGGACAACATAAGAGTGAGTACTGCTTATATGAGGTCATGCTATGTGGTGATTTAAGCCGTGGTTTTATAATGGGAGAGGAATATTAGAGGGTTAGAAAATTCCCTCAAATTTGTGGTAGAAATTTGCTCTTGTGGGAGGACATTTCAAAGCAAGCAATTTGTGGGAATATTGATTTAAAGTTTTTTTTTTTGTTGGAGCTACAAGAGGCTGGGAGACCTACACGTGGTAGTAGTAGTAGTAGTAGTAGTAGTAGTAATAAGAACATAGTAACCTAAGGAAGCTACAAGAGGCTGGGAGACCTACACGTGGTAGTTCCTGTCACTTAACACTACCTACATCCACCTTTCATCCCCATCCATGACACTGTCCAGCCTCCTTTTAAAGCTCCCTATTGACTCCCCACTAACTACTGCTACTACTACTACTACTACTACTACTACTACTACTACTACTACTACTACTACTACTACTACTACTACTACCACTACTACTACATCCATAACACTGTCCAGTCTCCTTTTAAAGCTCCCTATTGACTCCCCACTAACTACTACTGCTACTACTACTACTACTACTACTACTACTATTACTACTACTACTACTACTACTACTACTACTACTACTACTACTACTACCACTACTACTACATCCATAACACTGTCCAGTCTCCTTTTAAAGCTCCCTATTGACTCTCCACTAACTACTACTGCTACTACTACTACTACTACTACTACTACTACTACTACTACTACTACTACTACTACTACAACAGACCATTTTATATAGCAAAGGAAAGATCTGGGCGTCAAGGGGTTAAGTGACGTCATTATCTCTCGGCCAATGGGGTGTAAGCTTTTAAGTGACGTCATATTCTCTCGGCCAATGGGGTGTAAGCTTTTAAGTGACGTCATATTCTCTCCGCCAATGGGGTGTAAGCTTTTAAGTGACGTCATTATCTCTCCGCCAATGGGATATAAGCTTTTAAGTTATGTCATTATCTCTCCGCCAATGGGATATAAGCTTTTAAGTTATGTCATTATCTCTCCGCTAATGGGGTGTAAGCTTCTAAGTGACGTCATTGTCTCTCCGCCAATGGGGTGTAAGCTTTTAAGTGACGTCATTGTCTCTCCGCCAATGGGATATAAGCTTTTAAGTGACGTCATTATCTCTCCGCCAATGGGATATAAGCTTTTAAGTTATGTCATTATCTCTCCGCCAATGGGGTGTAAGCTTTTAAGTGACGTCATTGTCTCTCCGCCAATGGGATATAAGCTTTTAAGTGACGTCATTATCTCTCCGCCAATGGGATATAAGCTTTTAAGTTATGTCATTATCTCTCCGCCAATGGGGTGTAAGCTTCTAAGTGACGTCATTGTCTCTCCGCCAATGGGGTGTAAGCTTCTAAGTGACGTCATTGTCTCTCCGCCAATGGGGTGTAAGCTTCTAAGTGACGTCATTGTCTCTCCGCCAATGGGATATAAGCTTTTAAGTGACGTCATTATCTCTCCGCCAATGGGGTGTAAGCTTCTAAGTGACGTCATTGTCTCTCCGCCAATGGGATATAAGCTTTTAAGTGACGTCATTTTCTCTCCGCCAATGAACCCGTCAGGGTGGCTCGGCTGGTAGAGCTGCGGGCTCGCGTGTAGCGTCCCTGCATTCGGTCAGCGGTTCGAGGCCACCAAGTTCGTCCTGGCGTGGTGGCGCTTTGTATAGTCAATAACCTTGTAGTTGGTACTTGCAAAGTGTCTAGATAGGATCAAAGTATCTTATATTATCTCGGCCAATGAGATTCAAGTTTTTAAGTAACGTCATTTTATCTCGTGTGATGCTTGGCAGACAGAGAGAGAGAGAGAGAGAGAGAGAGAGAGAGAGAGAGAGAGAGAGAGAGAGAGAGAGAGAAATAGTGAGAGAGAGACACAGTAAGAGAGAGAGAGACAGAGAGATAGAGAGAGACAGAGAAATAGTGAGAGAGAGACAGACAGACAGACAGTAAGAGAGAGAGAGAGAGAGAGAGAGAGAGAGAGAGAGAGAGGAGAGAGAGAGAGAGAGAGAGAGAGAGAGAGAGAGAGAGAGCATGTTTCTTATGTACTATATGCTAATTTAACCATTAACAGACTAATAACTACTCGTTTTAACTATGCTTTCTGCTTCACCAAGGCAACATTGAGGTCACCGTGTTTACGTTTATTTAGGATAGTTAGTCATAAAAAGATTCCCTTTTCTACGTGTTGTTATGACAGAAAACGTGAAATTGAGAAGAGAGAAGAAGGAAGGAAGGATGGAAGGAAGGAAGGAGGGAAGGATGGAAGAAGGAAGGAGGGAAGGAAGGAAGGAAGGAAGGGAGGGAGGAGGGAGGAGGGAGGGAAGGAAGGAAACAAAGGATAG
>JACEEZ010021595.1:95794-107392 GCA_016584305.1 Chionoecetes opilio
TAACATTTTCCACTAAAAATCTATTAGAAATCCTAAGGAATCCCTTCGGCATTTACATGTGTGTATTTAAAATGTATTTACAAATGTATTTAATCAATTGATTATTTAGTATTATCATCACAAGGACTGCAAAAACAAAACAAGGCAGTAATATGATACAGCCTCATGAGCATTTAATAAAAAATACATTTATAGAATGTTTTACTTAGGCTGATGGGGATGATATATTTCCTTAAATTGCTTACCTAGAAATATGATACAGAAATAAATGAAAATATTAATGCTCTTAGCCTCTTGGGGAACTTAAATAACTAAATTCTGGACATACTGTACTAAGCCAGAAAGAAAGAATAGAATAACACATTTGCATACTAAATAATATCATCACTCGAATCATCATTTTCATGGTATTGTAGATATCTGAAGTCCATCATGTTGACTAGTTTATCATTTACAGCAAAATTGAAACATTCCCGGCCTTTCAAATACCGCTTTGAATGCAGAAGTCCAACTAGAGTTCTCTAGTTGAGTTTGTTTCTTAGTTTTGTTTTAAATTGTTTACAGATAAAAAATATTCCTTTCTGCTGTGGCACTAGAATGAGGAAGACGCAATAGCCCAGAAACAAAACTTGACAAATTTGGAAACATGGGGGTTTCATCACCACTCTTTATTTCTCTAACTGTCTCCCAGAAGCCTTCACATCATTGATTTCTGAATCAGCAAGATCGGTGTTTGTTAGTACTCTCCATTCTTTGTCTAGGTGAATTTATTTTGTCAGGACCTACAATTCCAGGAAATACACTAGCCAATGGACCAATGGAGACCACATTTCTTGACTTACTTCTTTGGGATCAATGAAGCTCAAATTACTTCTTCCTTGCCGTCGGTTTTTTATCATGTTTTCTTTTAACCTTCATATTAATAATATTATTTTAAGCGATAAAATACATATTTTTTTCAGAAGCCTCAAAAGTCCCCAAATCGAGAGTGAATGTCCCCATGTCCCCATCAGTGCCCCGAAATCCCCAAATATAGGGACAAATCCCCAAATCTGGCAACTCTGGACTGAAGGTATATATATATATATATATATATATACATATATATATAGACTTCGTAGAGATGAGTAGCACCTGCCCCAGGGGACAAGCGGAGTGGCGGGCGTCGGGCGTCTGGTAAAGAAGGACACGGCGTGTGTTGGCACGTACTTGAGCGCGTGGTATCTGGAAGGAATACCACCTAACTCGCTCACCGCGCTAAGACACAAGTCTCGTAAGATATCACCGCGACGCAATAAGACGTGTGGCCACACCGCAGGATATATAGAATCTGTCTTCTCTCCTCTGTGTTCCGCGGAGGGCCCAGCGTGTGGTGGGTACATGTCAAAGGTTATTTCAGTGCTGACATAAGTGTGAAGTGATGGCGTGAATTGAGGGATGAAGATTCAGCACTCTTCCTCCTTCTCCTCGCCTCCTCACCTTCTCTCACTCTCTCTCTCACTTTCTCTCTCTCTCTCTCCTTCTCCTCCCCTCATCTTCTCTTTCGCCGGGGGACGGGAGGGACCCTGAGCTGTGGTCAGCAAATGTGCAGGTGGGCGCCGGCCACCCCTTCATAGGGCTGATAAGGAAGATTGTTGTAAGCACAACATCAATTGCCTCTCTCTATCTACCCCCGTCATCAGTACTCTGCCTCTTCCTCCCTTCTCTTCCTCCTTCTCTTTCCCCATTTATTCTTCCTTCCCTTCTATTCCCCATTCTCCCAACTCTCCAGCCCTCACACCAACCGTATGGAAGAATTAATTATTAGAACCATTAGATAGTTCGTATCTCGGAGCAGCCGACGCCACGCAAGACTTGTACGAACTACACATTACAGTAAAATAAAGAGAATGACGAATCTTGGGTGGTCAAGAGATGCTGTAGCATCTCTATATGATATGTTTAGGGAAAATAAGTGTTGCATATAGGGAATATAGCTGTATGATTTAGTATAGTAATAGTAATATACTTAGTGTAGATGAGAGGAGAAAAATAAAGATGAGTGGAGGAAAATAAAGTGTTTGGTAGAGTAGGGTAGGATAAATAAATAGGTTTTTAACTCTATATATACAAGACACGTGCATGATATGGTACATGCGTGTTATTTAGATATTTTTTACATATGGTTTAGATCTATAGTTAAGTTTTGAGTTGTTGATGTATTGAAGTATTGAAGGAAAATGTTGATACAAACAGATATTTAATAGGCTGCGTGTGTCTTGACTACGGAAACGGGGATAGTGATATGTGTTATTTTAACTTGATTTAGGAATATAAGTAAGGTTTTGAGTGGTTTATTTATGGTTATCAAGGGAAATGTGAAGAGGGAAGGACATTTCATAAATGCCAGTAGAAGCAGAGTAGCTATGATAGAAGAATAACAGATCTTAGCTACTCTGGTAGGAAGATGCTCGTAGCCGAAACGCCGTGTGACAACACGCGCACTTTTTGCCACCACTACGGGCATCTTTTGGTAGCAGAATACCAAAAGATGCCGGAAAATATTGCTCGTGTGACACGGCCTTACACATCATAACATCAGCTGTTTTAATCGTTTGTGGGGATCAGTCCCTCTACCTCCGTAGTTTGACTTCAGAAAATATTAGACAATGGAAAAGACTGGTGCAAGGAAAGCTAAATATACTAGAAAGAAAAGAGGCGAACTCTCAAAAGAAGACAAGTCTCCGCCAAGAAAACAACGCTTCAGATCTAAAGGGCTGAAGGTAAGTCACTTACCGTGTTCATGTAGCAACTTCAGGTTCATGGAACCACCTTAATTGTCTCCGTGCAATTATAATACAATATTGTAGAATGATGAGCAGGTTGTACACCATTTCGCCATTTCCTTCATATTACAATATTGTACAATGATGAACAGTGGGTACACCATTATTACCATTTCCTTCACTGTATAGTATATTCACATGGTACTAGTAAGTGAAGAATATAAGATAAGGTCAATGTTTAACTCGTTATATAATATACATTTTCTGATCATCATTAATCTGGTCAAATGTTGCACATTATAAAAAACGTTATGTGCATTTCTTGTTTTAACTTTTTTTATTTCGTGCAGGGACAGGCGCGGGGATATTGGCATTGTACCCTAGGGACACGTTAGGGACTTTTCATGGTTTCTGTAGAGATATTTGGACCAAATATGAGGGTTTGAGTTGGTAACACTGCGCGCGCTGTGCTACATATATATATATATATATATATATACATATATATATTACATATATATATATATATATATATATATATATATATATATATATATATATATATATATATATATATATATATATATATTTAACATAAGTGTTGATTAAATGTGTCATGTTGTCTACATTTTTGCACCATGTTATACATTCATTCATGAGTGTATTTACTTCACATTAAAACTATTTGCTAATTTTCTCTATGTTACCAATTATATATATATATATATATATATATATATATATATATATATATATATATATATATATATATATATATATATAATTGGTAACATATTGAGAAAAATTAGCAAATAGTTTTAATGTGAAGTACATACTCATGAATGAATGTATAACATGGTGCAAAAATGTAGACAACATGACAGACATTTAATCAACACTTATGTTAATATATATATATATATATATATATATATATATATATATATATATATATATATATATATATATATATATATATATATATATATATATATATATATATATTAACATAAGTGTTGATTAAATGTCTGTCATGTTGCCTACATTTTTGTTACCAATTTATCTAGTAAAAGTGTGTATAGTGTACACTGTACACTGCACACTATAGTATAGTACAGTGTGCCCTCAGTCCCTCAGGCCCCTCACTGGTTATATGGAAATGTGGGTGCAGAAGTTTGCATTGTAAATATCGAATAAATTAACATTATTTTTAAATTGATTAAGGCTTGTATTCATTCACAATTTAGACCTATTGCATCTCCGCTCAGGCATAATCAGTGGCATAACTACGAAAATTCGGTGACCCCCGCCCCCAACTGGCCATGGCTGCCGTATTCTGTATATGTTCTAATACCCACCACTGATCGGATCTTAGAATATGTCCTTAGACCCTTCTATGTGGCATCAGAATGTCCCTTAGCTCCGCTTGCCTAGTGCCCTCACCATTTACAGATACCTAGCTACGCCACTGGGCCAGACTGGCAGACTTGGTTAGACACACCAATGCAGACTGTCTAAGTCTGTCTTGTATGGCAGTCTGCATCACAAATCTGTCATCACTCCCTTGGCTGTCACACTTTCTGCCTTCCCGCCCGCATATTTTCCAACTCTATGCTATAGTTAATGCTAGTATGTGGTTTCCGAGTAATGACGTTTGACTGTAACGCTCCAAAACTAACCATAGGATTTTCTCGAAAGTACCTTCATTGTGATTCCCACACACAAATTTACCAATTTACCTTACTTACCAATCCGTGTTTTGGAGAAGTGCCAGGTCCTCCTGCTGAACCTGAGGCTCTGCTAACACCTGTTCATCCACCTCGTACTCTGGCTCAAACATATAGGGCTGGGATCCCCTGACTATCTGAGGTTCGTTTTCCTCATATACGCGACCAGCGTCATTTAGTTCGGTCTCAGATTGAGCTTCGTACTCTAATTCTGTCACAGTGACAGATTCACTGTCTGACACTGAAGTACAATCGCTCATCATAACTTTTGCCGACAGGTGTTACAGATGTTTACATTGGAGCTCTATCCCTATTCTTACGTAAACATAACAAGTCGTAGCCCTGTTGGAGGAAGATTTTTTTTTTCGCCGGTTTTACAAAAGTCGTATTTTTACGGAAATAAGGCCTGGAAAATTTCAATTATTTTTGGGGGATTAGGTGTTTTTGAATGTGAATTAAATTAATTAGGCAAAAAAAAATGGTCTGGACGACTATTTTAACATATTGGCGCACTGTTTAAGGATCCGTTTAAAATTTCGCTGCGTGCTTTAGCTGTAGATAAAGGGAAGAGTATTGGGTCCACACCATATAAGTATGAATGTGTGAGTAACTGACGAACACGGAACATATGGTTAGCACGGCGAGCTGACTGCAGCGGTCGGCGGGCTACGTGTGCTCGTGGTAATAGGTAGGTAACGCTTAGGGCTGCGGGGAAGTTCCTTATGAAGTGCCTGACGTGAAAGGACTAACATTTAGGGGAAAGGATAACGGGTGGTGTAAGAGAGAAAAATATTAACTCGGCTCCCGGCGTGCCTGGTGGCCGGGGAAATAAGAAACTGGCCCACGATCTCGGTCGTACGAGGAAGACAAATTAACTCGCTTCCAGGTGACGATTAGTATCAGCACCTTTGCCGGGGCGGCCGGATTAAATTATTACTGGCCCACGATCGACTCACCGTTCCATCCTTATTTTACCCGGGGATGCTCCCTGACTCCTGGCAAGAGTCAGGCCTGTAAACCCTGCGGGTTTAAGTACCCGCGGGTGGATCCGCACCACGCCGATCTTGACAAAACTTCCGCGCCCGAACACGGGCATGTCAGGTCGGTTTAAAGAGACTGATTATGGTTTAAGGTCCTCCCCGACTTGGTGGTTGATAGGTAGGTATGAGCGTGGGTGACGAATGGCGATTCCACCACATCCTCCCTCTTCGGGCCGAGAAGTGGCGCCCCCCTATAATCCCCCACGGTTCTTTTGGGCGAGAAAGACAGGGATAAAGATGCCCTGCCCCTTTTCATCCCGGGGGGATTGCCCTGACTCCGCCAAAGCTCAGCCTTGTAGACCCAAACGGGGTATAAACGGCATCGATTCACGGGCAGGAACTTTGTCGGGACCCTCCCGTCGCACTGTGCCTGTCATTCATGTCATGTCTGTCATGTCATGATGTCATATCTTGCATGTCATGTGTCATATCATTCATTCATATCATGTCATACCATTATTGTGTTTCTGAGTGTTACTGCTGTAAATTGTGTTTCTATTTCAGATGTAGTGATGGCAAAAGACCGCGGTAATAAATAAAATTGTCTCCCAAAAACGGGTTCCACAATAATATGTATATATGTATTGTATTATGTGTGTATATATATATATATATATAATATATTTTATATTTTAAAATATATATATATATATATATATATATATATATATATATAGTATGTATATGATATATGTATATATATATGTGTGTAGAGTTAGGCTAATTCTCCCTCCACAGGTTCCCACCACACCATGGAATCACAAAGGACCGCCCCAATTTAGTATTTCCCGGCAACCGACCCACGATTGCAATTCACAACCTATGAGCTCACCGAACCCTTTTTGGCCAACCTACTTGACGACACATCAGGGGATGCGCATGTTGGTTGCGATCCTCTCCTGCGCCCTAAACATACGAACCTGCCCCCCTTCACACTTCCCCTGAAAGGGAATGGACTCTTTCATCGTTGTCGCATTCTAAATGCTTCCCGGGTGGTGCCTCATCCAAAACGTCTACACAGCCCTCAGACTCTTCTTAACCCTTCGCTTTAATTGCAGGCCTTGACGCAAACAGGCCCCAGCACGACCGAGGACGGCCGTCTTCTTCGGATGGGGGTAATGTGAGGGCTGGAGATTTGGGGGAGAATGGGGAATAGAAGGGGAAAAGAAGAATAAATGGGGAAAGGGAGAAGGAGGAAGAGAAGGGAAGGAAGAGGCAGAGTACTGAGGGACGGGGGGGGATAGAGAGAGAGGCAATTGATGTTGTGCTTACAACAATCTTCCTTATCAGCCCTATGAAGGGGTGGCCGGCCCCCCACCTGCACATTTGCTGACCACAGCTCAGGGTCCCTCCCGTCCCCGGCGAAGAGAAGATGAGGGGAGGAGAAGGAGAGAGAGAGAGGGGAAAGTGAGAGAGGAGTGAGAGAAGGTGAGGGGGCGGGGAGAAGGGGGAAAAGAGTGCTGAATCTTCATCCCTCAATTCACGCCATCACTTCACACTTATGTCAGCACGGGAAATAACCTTGACATGTACCCACCCCCACGCTGGGCCCTCCGCGGAACACAGAGGAGAGAAGACAGATTCTATATATCCTGCGGGTGGCCACACGTCTTATTGCGTCGCGGTGATATCTTACGAGACTAGTGTCTTAGCGCGGTGAGCGAGTTAGGTGGTTTTCCTTCCAGATACCACGCGCTCAAGTACGTGCCAACACGCCGCGTCCTTCTTTACCAGACGCCCGACGCCGCGCCACTCCGCTGCCCCCTGGGGCAGGTGCTACTCATCTTACGAAGTCCCAAAGTCCTACCAGGCACCTGCCTGGTTGGCTTTGCCCCTGTGTTCCTCCGGGCTCCTGAGATGAAGGGGCCACGGCAGGGCAAATAGCGGCGCTCGGCTTTTGTCCCTGTGGCTCTTCACTTTGCCCCAGGGACGACGAGCTTCGACGGGACGACTAAGGAATACCCCGCATAACCCCAGGGGCGGGAAGTGCAACCCTCTACGAGGACCAAGATGTCCCTGCAACACTCCCCCGCCCCGGTGATGATTCCCCTGGGGCCGCATGGCTTCCCGGATCCGCCGTGGGGCAACCAAGGGACGCCCTCACTTTGTCCCAGGGGGTGGGGAAAAGTGCTACTCTACGAGACCATGACGTCCCTCCACACACATACCCTGTGGCCTCTCTTCCCGGGCCCTTGGGGAGCCACTGGGCGGGTGGGGGGAGGCACTAGGGGCGGGCGTGGGCTGGAGGTGAAACTCTACACTACTAGACGCCCTACGAGATACCTCCTTCAGGAGGCTTCCCCTGGGTTCCCCCCCGGAACCCCGGGGCATACGAGGCACCTGCAACAGGAAACTTAGGACCTCTTGAGCATCACATACAGGTCTTCCTGAAGGCGACGCAGCAGATGGTGATGTATCTATATGATTGACAGTGCATGACAGGGGCGGGGCGATAAAAGGATTGACCCCGGGGCAACTATGCAAGCTAGGGGCCTCGGGGGGGAACAGGAGGTCGCCCCCCGGGTAAAGCCCGGGGCGTTATAAGCCTGGGGAGGTAAGCTCCCCGTATCTCCGAAGCTACGGGCACTGCCCCGTTGTACCTTCCGGTACAAGGAGATAAAGCCCAAACCCCGCACCTTCAGGTAGAGGTGCCCGGGGTTATTTGTCATGCCACGACCAGCGACCGATTGGAAGAACCATAGCGGGTTGGGGGGACGCTACAACAGGACTACGTATATCAACACCCCCGTTGAGCCTCCGCGCACGCAAATTTCCTTCCTTCCCCCCCTTTGGGAGTAGCGGAGCGGCGGCGTCCGCGGAGCTTAACAGTTGGCAACACTGCCCTTCACGCCCAGACCTTTCTTTGTTTAAAAAAAATCGTCTGTTGTTAAGCATGAAATCAGGAAAAGTAACTGAATATACCCCAAAAGAGTTAGTGGACAAGGATACTAAACAATCATATCTATAAAAGTGTTTATATGCACTAAAAAGCGTCTAAAGGGCAAAACAATAGAAATGACGTTCTGGGGCTGAGGGGTTAAGTTGTAGAAATGCCCCGCGCTAGATTTGCCCCCAGCATTAGGCCCAGTTAGCGCTACAGTCAGCGGGGAAGACGACCAGGGCAGACATTCAGAAAGAATTAAAGGGCACGTGTTTAGCTTAACAAACTTCCTCTATTTGTACAACCCGGGAAATCGCGGGGATTCTGGTACGAGATATGGCAGTGGCGCTACGTGTCACTATGGGTGATCTTTTCCGCTTGATAATCTCTCTATTCGTAACTGGTCTTCCTACCATTTGGGGGAAGCAACCACCCCCGGGGGGCGGGTCACAAAACCCCCGGGTAAAACCCGATACCCATCACGGCTGGATGGACAAAGGGGTGGGGTTTTATTTAAAGGGAAAAGGGAGCCATTATACCTTCAGTCTGATGCGTGGCGGTTAGTGGCAGTACCCACCGGGCTGGTGAAACGAGGTGGTCTCGGTCAGGTCTCGGTGAGGTGCCGCCCTTCACCACTCGGCCCCTCACCCCATAAAAACTCACAACGAGTGAGGAGATAGTTTTAAGGCCTAATTTCATTTGTATATTTGCCCTGTTCAGTTCTTGAGTCCGAAAACATCATATATACTCAATTTATGAGTATTTTATGTATATTGCGTGCTCTACAACTGCCTAGAGGCAGTTGCCCGGTTTTGACAGCTCAACGTCTTTTTAAAAACTCATCAATCTGCCCGCAGAATGCCAAAAGTTGCCCAAAACAGCTGTTGGAAGTCGCTAGGTCGTGAAGACCGGAAGTTAGCCTCTCTGAATGTAGCCCTGTAGCTTCTCGTGCCGCTGATAAGACATGAAACACCATGATGGCTAAAAGACCATAAAACTAAAGTAAAATTTTACGACTAATTACAATATTCACTATTTGCTGAAAAAACATCTTGGGAATTAATGTACCCTCAACAACACTATAGTCGCCACTGCATTAATGTCACCAGGCGCCATATATTACGAATTTTAGCATCACTACAGACTATAGTCTGTCTATTCACTTAAGCTGGATTCTTGGGAGCTGCCCCGCTGCCTAGCCGAGTTTGTAAGGCGTCGCTGATTGGCTGATAGACTTGGGCTGGGGGATGATGGTGGTGGTACTTGCCTCGCGCAACCCAAAACCCTTGCGTTGCCTCAAAAAAATATTCATATTTCTTTTCTTAACTCACTTCTTACACAAGATAGGCCCATTTTGTTTTGCATCAGTGAATCAGGCAGTGATTGGTCCCAAAAATAACACGCTATTCGTACTCAATAGGGTAAAAAAAAAAGTCATGACTGAGTATCACAAGAGTAGGCGGATTTTCAGGTTTCAATGCATTGAAATGTTGTACTTTCCCACCCGATATTACCAAGCTACCAGATAATATTTAGGTTAAACTGAGCCTACCATCGGTTCATAATACATTGCTGCATATCATGAGCATAAAAATTTTACAGTAAGACTACATTTAAAATTAAGATCATTGAAGGAAAGTAAAATAGTGTATAAACATTTTTTCTTTCTTATTTGCTTAACTCACTGTAACTCCATCAGTTTGGTCGCATTTAATTTTCAAGCACTGTTTTCAAATTCCTTATACTTTTCCGCTTCCTTTGGTATGTAGCACGTACCAATAAGGAAAAGTGTAGGTAGTCAAAATGGCTAAGAAAGTTAGACTACTATTGCCAAACTGGCACAGTGACGGGTGAGCATTGCTCCCTATACAGGAGAGATGAGTTCTCGGGAGACTATCAGAGGCTCCACCTGTCACGGCACCAGTTTGAAACAGTTTTACTTTTTTAACCATTTTGACCACCTACTCTTTTTTTATTCGTACGTGCTACATATCAAAGGAAGCGGAAAAGTATGGGGATTTTTTAAACTGTGCTTGAAAATTTAATGCGACCAAAACTGATGCAGTTTTCAGCGAGTTGAAGCAAAATAAGCAAGAAAAAATGTTTATACACTATTTTACTTCCTTCAATTATCTTAATATTAGTGTAGTCTTACTGTAATTTTTTTATGCTCAAGATATGCAACAATGTATTATGAACACGATGGTAGGCGCAGATTTCATAAATATCATCTGGTAGCTTGGTAATATAGGGTAGGAGTACAACATTTCAATGCAGTGAAAACCTAAAAATCCGCCTACTCTTGTGATACTCAGTCATGACTTTATTTTTTACCCTATTGAGTTATGAATGGGGGTATTATTGTTGACCAATCATGCCTGATTCACTGATGCAAACAACTAGGCCTATCTTGTGTAAGAGATGAGTAAAGCAAAGAAATATGAATATTTTCTTAGGCAAGGCAAGGGTTTTGGGAGGGAGCAAGGCAAGTACCACCACCATCACCACCCAGCCCAAGTCTATCAGCCAATCAGCGACGTCCTTACAAACTCGGGTAGGCATCGAGCAGCTCCCAGCCCAGGAATCCAGCTTAAGTGAATAGACTATAGTGATGGACCGAATGTCTATTTTCCGTATTCGCGAATGCGAATGCGAATATTTGGTTTTAATATTCACGAAAGCGAATGCGAATTGCGAATATTACATAATATTTCAAGTAATACACTATTTTTGATATCATAAAAGGTAACTGACATATTTTGTATGTATTGGGAAGAGTTTTAGCCATAAAAAATATGAGTCTAAAGTAAATTCCATTCAATTTTCTATGGACCCATTCTTACCGAATACTTACATGATAATATCTTACATGAATAATAATTACATTGCAAAGTTTACACTTTGCAATGTAATGGACCAATTTACTCACACCTAAAACACGGAGTATTATAAAGCTTTGGGTGCAATATAGGCTACATATCACTGTACTCATATTTTTTTTTGCTGAGAAATGCACCCTAAATGAAAAATATGGCTTTTGGGCCGAATATACAACACGGGGAGCCTGTCATTTTGGGTTTTGACGTAGTACTGCAAACTCAGATTCGCTGATCAGATGATCGGCTTGTTTGGTCAGAAAACCCCAAATATAGTTTTATTTACTAATAACTAATTGTTCCCTAACG
>JACEEZ010021596.1:0-7500 GCA_016584305.1 Chionoecetes opilio
CCCCCAAATTCCATACAAGGTTGAAAAGTGATGGGGCAAGGACGAAACCTTGCCTCACTCCTGTATTCACAGAAAGAAGCTGGATACACCTGCCCCCCCACTTCACAGCACTTTCAGTCCCAGAATACGGACCAGTTATAAAACCCAATAGCCCTTGGAAAGGAATCCCTCGAAGTCCCAGAAGATCCCAGAGTGACTCACGATGCACTGAGTCAAACGCCTTCTTGAGATCAACATAGGCTGCAAGCATCCCCTGTTGAAACTCACGTCAGCGTTCCACCAGGACACGAAGCGCTAGGCTAAAATTATAAAAGGAAGATCAAAATGAATGAGGAAGGAAGAGAAATCACGACGTTTAATGTATAGATTTGGATGGTTGGATGGTCTACTAAGTTTTCACATGAGTTTACAGGTGATGAGTTGATCGCTTTCCACACAGAGCAACATTAACCATCTTAGCTCGTCTTTTGGGGACAGTTATCACGTGTGCGTGGAAGCTTCATTCACAAAACATTATCCAAAGTAAGACAAGTAAAATAACGTTAATTTCACCTTCTCTCGGTCACATACAATCTGCCACAATACCGTGTGTGTTCCTACCTTCACCGAATATTTTTTCACGATTACTCCTCTTTTAAGCTTGATAATAGCATGCCTCACCGCTGTATTGATACTGGACGTAGCTTTAATGGTTACTTCAGGTCGTCTGACACTTGCCGTAGCCTCCCCGAAAGCTTTTACGAAAATCCACCAGTTGATGTATCACTGAACTTCCACTTTGCATCAGGCTGAAAAATATAGCTTGAGGCGGTCTTTATATATCTATCTAGTTACTTATTTCTCTAGCCCTTTCCTAAGAATTTTCCTAAGGAGATGGCCGCGAAAGAGGTCTCTCATTCTTGTTTTTGTATTCCTTATTTGCATTCTTCTCATTCTTATCTTGC
This sequence comes from Chionoecetes opilio, assembly GCA_016584305.1. Taxonomy (NCBI): domain Eukaryota; kingdom Metazoa; phylum Arthropoda; class Malacostraca; order Decapoda; family Majidae; genus Chionoecetes; species Chionoecetes opilio. The sequence continues at coordinate 945 of JACEEZ010021596.1, forward strand.
TCATATTCTTATCTCTCATTGGTAAGCGAAAAGAGAAAAAAAATTGTCTTGCTCCAATTTCCCACCTTGCATGGACATGGTTATTGAGTCACCTCGGGAGCATATTTTGGAGCTCTTCTTCTGTCCTCTTTAATGGAGTACATTTTAACCCTTATGTTTTTGTATCCATCATTATTCTAATCTCCTTAATCCTTAAACAAACCAGATCGCAAGACAATAACTAATAGGAACGATAACAAGGCCCTCAGCCACCCCACCCCACGCTAATTCTGCGTAATGGCTCCTCCTTTTCGTCCTAGTAATACTGGACACACCACTCAATTATTCACGAAGGTCCTTGGAGCAGCGAGACTCCACTTCCTTGCTGTGAACCAAAGATGAACCGTATTTCTATAGCGTATCTTTTTTTGAGTCTTAAAGGTAGTACCATGTTCACCATTAGCATAGGTTATTCTGTCGTGTATGGAAATCCTATTATGGTAAGACTGTAACGTGCTCCTAAGACAGAGTTTATTCGATACAAGGGCAAGTTATTTTCTGAAGAGGTGAGCTCGAATAATTTGTCTCTGAGTATATAGGCGACACTTTTTGTGAATTACGAATGTTCAACTAACAAGCACGTAGTTAAAGAAGGAGGAGGAGGAGGAGGAGGAGGAGGACAATACAAATAGGTAAGGATAGCAACGAAAATAAGGAAATAGGAGTAGGAGGAGGAGGAGGAAAGGGAAGAGGAGGAGGATAAGAGTGAACGGAAGGTGAAGGAAGAAGACATGAATGAGGACATGGAGGAGAACAACGAAAAGGAAAAAGGAACAGGAGGAAGATGAGAACAAGGAACACAGGGACAAGGAGGAGGAGGAGGAGGAGGAGGAGGAGGAGGAGGAGGAGGAGGAGGAGGAGGAGGAGGAGTGCGAGGACATGGACGAAGACAAAGCATAGAAAATCCTTGAGATAAAGAACAGATAAGAGACAATATAATATGCTATAATAGTTATGTATAGTTATAGTAATGATATAATCAATCAATCATTGGGGTCAAACGCCGGGGGGAGCGTCACCTCGCCCAACCTACGACGCCACTCCCGGGGGTCACCAGGCGCGAGTCCCCATGCAGGCTCCCTTCCCTGAGATACTATATAGTCATAGACCACTGTATACCTGGACTGCGCACGGAATATCGGCCTGTCGCGCAAGGGCCTGAAGTCGGAGGGCCGCTCGGATTCATATATATATATATATATGGATCATATAGACTGGTTTATCAGTATATATGATATACTGTAATGTTCGTAAATGTTTGTTCTATAATATTATCAAATAAAAAACTGTAAAACACGGTAAAGAAATGCCATTACGAGACTATGAAGAAATATGCATGAACTTAATATTCGCTTCAACTCTTCGCCATTTAAAATTTTGCGAGTCAACTTTTATCATGAAGGGTATCAATAGAAGCGCAATTTTATTAGCTTTCCATTGCTATATTTCGTTATCTGATAAATGAATTAGAAACATGCATAAAATACGTTAACTAAATAAATAAAATCATCAATCGGGTAATTTTCCCGATTGATGGTTATTTATTTAGTCAACGCTAATTTATACATGGTACTAATTCATTTATCAGAAAACGAAATATATAAGTAAGTAAATAACATCATCAATCGGGAAAATTACCCGCTTGATGATTTTATTTATTTATTTAACGCTAATTTATACATGGTTCTAATTAATTTATCAGATAACGAAATACATCAATGGAAAGCTAATAAAATTGCGCTTCTATTGATACCCTTCATGATAAAAGTTGACTCGCAAAGTTTTAAATGACGAAGAGTTAAGTGAATATTAAGTTCATGCATTATGATGATTCCATACGAGACTTCATAGTCTCGTATGGCATTTCTTTAGCGTGTTTTACTGTTTTTTATTTGATAATATTATAGAACAAACGTTTACGAAGATTACAGTATACCATATATACTGATAAACCAGTCTATATGATAGTCCATAGACCACTATATCTCTTTGTCGGGCGCCCCGCAGGCCCCTATGCAGCCCCGCAATTCAAAACATTGTCGCGTGTGCAGTCCAGGTATACAGTGGTCTATGATATAGTCTATTCACTTAAGGTGGATTCCTGGGCTGGGAGCTGCTCGATGCCTACCCGAGTTTGTAAGGACGTCGCTGATTGGCTGATAGACTCGGGCTGGGCGGTGGTGGTGGTGGTACCTTGCCTCGCCGCTACCAAAACCCTTGCGTTGCCTCAGAAAAACATTCATATTTCTTTGCTTAACTCACCTCTTACACAAGATAGGCCTATTTTGTTTGCATCAGTGAATCAGGCAGTGATTGGTCAACAATAACACGCTATTCGTAACTCAATAGGGTAAAAAATAAAGTCATGACTGAGTATCATAAGAGTAGGCGGATTTTCAGGTTTCAATGCATTGAAATGTTGTACTCCTACCCGATATTACCAAGCTACCAGTTGATATTTAGGTTAAACTGAGCCTACTATCGTGTTCAAGATACATTGTTGCATATCTTGAGCATAAAAAAAATTCAATAAGACTACACCAATATTAAGATAATTGAAGGAAAGTAAAACAGTTTATAAACATTTTTCTTGCTTTTTTTGCTTCAATTCGCTGTAACTCCATCAGTTTTGCTCGCATTAAATTTTGAATAGCTGTTTCGAAATTCTCACACTTTTCCGATTCTTAAGGTATGTAGCACGTACCAATAAGGAAAACATTATGTGGTCAAAGTGGTTAATAAAGTAAAACTACTGAAACTGGCGCCGTGACTGGTGAACATTGCTCCCACAGGAAAGATGAGTTCTGGGGAGTGCTATCAGAGGCTCACCAGTCACGGCGCCAGTTTCAGTAGTTTTATTTTATTAACCACTTTGACCACATATTTTTTTCCTTATTAGTACGTGCTACATACCTTAAGAATCGGAAAAGTGTGAGGATTTTGTAACAGCGATTCAAAATGTAATGCGAGAAAAACTGATGGAGTTACAGCGAGTTGAAGCAAAAAAAGCAAGAAAAAATGTTTATACACTGTTTTACTTTCCTTCAATTATCTTGATATTGGTGTAGTCTTACTGAATTTTTTTTATGCTCAAGATATGCAACAATGTATCCTGAACACGACCATAGACTCAGTTTAACCTAAATATCATCTGGTAGCTTGGTAATATCGGGTAGGAGTACAACATTTCAATGCATTGAAACCTAAAAAATCCGCCTACTCTTATGATACTCAGTCATGACTCTATTTTTTACCCTATTGAGTTACTTACGAATAGCGTGTTATTGTTGACCAATCACTGCCTGATTCACTGATGCAAACAAAATAGGCCTATCTTGTGTAAGAGGTGAGTTAAGCAAAGAAATATGAATGTTTTTCTGAGGCAACGTAAGGGTTTTGGTAGCGGCGAGGCAAGGTACCACCACCACCACCACCCAGCCCGAGTCTATCAGCCAATCAGCGACGTCCTTACAAACTCGGGTAGGCAGCGAGCAGCTCCCAAAAATCCAGCTTAAGTGAATAGACTTTTTTTTTATAGTACTGAGATAAGGCACAATATAAGTACTAAAATAGAACCAAGGTAAACATACTGTAGAAAGAGATTGATACAAAAAAAAAATCTTGATATAAAATTAGATTAGGTGAAAATATCTAAGCAGTATAAGATGACAAGTAAAAAAAAAAAAAGTATGGCGATGGAGGGAAAGAAAAAAAGTGAAAGGAAGATAGGGTAACGAAAAAGCCTGGGAAAAAAAGATGAAAATTAACCACGAGAGAAAAAAAAGATAACAAAATTTGAGTATGATGTGACAAAAGATAAGAACTTGGAGGAGGAGATGGCAAAATAGAGGAGGGAAGGATGAATAAAAAGATCGGAAGGTAAAGGAGAGGAATGGAGGATATATATATATATATATATATATATATATATATATATAGAGAGAGACAGAGAGAGAGAGAGAGAGAGAGAGAGAGGAGAGAGAGAGAGAGAGAGAAGAGAGAGAGAGAGAGAGAGAGAGAGAGAGAGAGAGAGAGAGAGAGAGAGAGAGAGAGAGAGAGAGAGAGCAGAGAGGAGAGCGAGAGCGAGAGCGAGAGCGAGAGAGAGAGAGAGAGAGAGAGAGAGAGAGGAGAGAGGAGAGGAGAGAGAGAGAGAGAGAGAGAGAGAGAGAGAGAGAGAGAGAGAGAGAGAGAGAGAGAGAGAGAGAGAGAGAGAGAGAGAGAGAGAGAGAGAGAGAGCGAGAGAGAGAGAGAAGGAGAGAGAGAGAGAGGAGAGAGAGAGAGAGAGAGAGAGAGAGAGAGAGAGAGAGAGAGAGAGGAGAGAGAGGAGGAGAGAGAGAGAGAGAGATATGACGTACAAGAGAGAAAATGTCAGAGGAAAAATTTAGGGCTCGGGTAAGGACTAAGGAAAAAGATGCAACATAATCAGGAAAAACCAGAGTGAAATAAAAGAAAATAAGAAGACAAGAGGAGGGAAAAATGGGAGATATCTAGGAAGATGAAAATGAATATCCCCAGCCAGCCATACCAAAAATATATTTATCAGGAAACGAAATTGAGCGAAAGTCTACGGAATGTCACCTGGCAGCAAAGTATTAAAAAATTGGAAGATCGAGCGAAGATTTCCGTTTCTTTTTCCCCGCCAGGGACTAGGCATGTTTGTCTAATTAATTTTTAATGAGAAATAGCGTTCAGTCCGGGGCGAAAATTGCAATCAATATTTGAACTGAGTTGATAATGTGAAGTGAGAGATCCAAAGTGGGTGCGGGATAGATCACGAGGGGGGTGGGTGGAGGGGGGAGTTGAAAGGAGGGGATGAAGATGAGGTTTGAGATGAAGGAAGAGGAGGATATGTGTCTCTGGTGGGAGATGTTGTCGAAAGAGTGTCCTTGGATGGAGTAGGAGGGAGGAAAAGAGACGTGGAGGAAGTGTGAGAAGGTTTAGAGCAGGGAAGAGAAAGGAAGAGGGAAGGAAAGGCTGTCTATCGAGTTAGAGGGTGTGACGGAGGTGATTCTTGGCGAGGAAGAGGCAAAGGAAACTCTCTATGGTGAACGATATGAAAGGCGAAAGTACAAGGAAGAGGTTTATAAAGAATGACAAAGGTTTTATGATAAGCTACAAATCTTCGAATCCTTGTTAGGTAATGATTATAATTTATCCATGCTAGTCTATATAATTCACTAGTATGAGGAAAAAGATAGCAGCACAATAGAAGAGTTTCTCCTCCCATTCTTCTAAACCGGGCGAAAAGAATAAGAGGCGATAACACGCAACATTGAAAACCTGATATAACATTTTACGAGGAAAGTTAAAGAAATCAGTTGCGATCATTTATGGGTAGTTTCTATTTGTGCGGTATGTAGGTGTGTTAGTATTATGTTGAATGCATGTTGTAGGTTTTGGCAGTGTATGTGTAGAGTTGGTGTATTAGTCCTAAATAGCGGTATTTAGAAAGACAACAGTATGTATATTCCATAGTGCACCTTGGCCTACTTAAAACTACACTACTCTTGGTTTGGTTAGCCATTCACAACTTCGTATACGTTGCGTTCAACCAATCAGGTACAAGGGGGCGTGGCCTCCTTAGTGCATTTTGACCATAATAAATAAAATAGACTATAGTTCTAGCGCAGGCTCTGTTCAGTCTGCGATGGTACTTTACTTTTTTTTCATGGCCATTACTTGAGTGTGGACAGTAAGCCAGTTTCTTTTGTAGCGAATATCTCAAAATGGTCTTTCATCAAAATTTTCCTCCACTTTTTTTATATTTTTTTTATACATGAATTCTGTAAAGTCATATCATTTGTTACCGCCGTTCATTACAATCCTACATTCTTACAAAAAATCATTGTCAGTAGAGGATCCTATCACGTACATTCTTAGATGCATCAGTGACCCCGTGTACCGCAACTATTGATGTTGGTCACTAACTGCATGCCACGACCCTAATTATCCAAAGTGTAATTAGCAGATATGAAGTAAAGGAACAATAATTTATTATATATTCATTATTAATTATTAGGCAAAAAAAGTTTGTTGTGTGTCCACTTTCAAGAATGTGTAAGTTTCTGTTCAAAGGTATCAATGTTATCACTACTCACGGTATCTGAGAGTTGTTTGTGCTGAACGTCTAAGCTCAACGATACAAGATAAGTATGACTTCGTGTGACATTTGGAGGAATACATATGTATATTATGATGCATATATATATATATATATATATATATATATATATATATATTATATATATATATATATATATATATATATATATATATATATATATATATATATATATGTAGGAATATCTGTACCAGGAGACCTGTTCGTTAATGGCGGGAGTATCTGCTAAGCTAGGAATGATGCTTAAAGCTAACTTGTGATGGGGAATTACGAGTGTAGAAAAGGATAGTACAGAGCAAGGCTGCTCGCCCACCCCCCCCCCCCCCCCCCCCCCCCCCCCCATTCCACCTCGCACTCCGGCAAACTGTCAGCGAGGAACATTTATAATGCACCGCC
>JACEEZ010021596.1:12500-57831 GCA_016584305.1 Chionoecetes opilio
TCAAAACACTAAACCTTTCCCTAGCTTATTTCCTTCCCACGCCCTGACCTGTTGACCTTTGACCAATCATTCTTGACCTGTAATGTTATCTAAGTCTTAAATGTTAGTAAATGTGAGTTAGTTATAGTGTTGGTATAGTTTTATAGTATTTTTTCAAAGTTAATATTGATAGGGTTCGTTAGTGCTTCGAACTCGTTAACAACGTCGCAGAGGATTGTGGGTAGGATATCATCTTTTTTTTTTGCTACGTAGTTTGTGGGTTGTTTAAGGACTTAATTACTTTGTTAGCAATTGCGTGGCTAGGTATTTATCAATGGGGGGGGGGGTGGCACTAGGCAAGCGAGGCCACTCTGATGCCACATAGAAGAGTATATTCTACAGTAAGATCAGATCAGTGATGGTGGTGCTGACGGCCACCACTGATTGCTGGTGGGTATTAGTGCATTATACAGAATACAGCAGCCATGACCAGTGTGGGGGCACCTGGGGGACACAAGATTATCCTCCCAGTAGCTACGCCACTGTATATGAGTGCTATTCTTTTACCAGAAAAACATGAATTACTATAAATTGGTCAAGACAAACTCTACGAACACACGGTTCTTCGCTACACGTATAACGTCTTCTTTCTCCTTCAACCACACGGCCACATCTAGCACCTTTTTCACCGTCTACAGTCCCTTCTATAGAACCCTACAACTAAACATGTAATTACTGCAGCCACGAGCAACTCAAGCTAATCAAGGGAGCGTCTGGATTCTGTGGTCTGGTAAAAATAAAATGGACGGCAATGAATTTCAACAGACAGATCTTTTTTCTTCCCTATATATCCTCCATCCAAAAACTGAGAGAGTCGCCCATAAGTCTGTCCTCGTCGTTTCGCTGTCCTAGGGTACTGATGACTAATTCAAACCCGCCAGATAATCTCACTTTCATTTATTTACACAACTGCCACCTACACTCTAGCCTCGTGAACTGTCCTGGTGACATTAGTTACGATCTATTATTTGCCTATAACTTCTCTTCATCTATTCTGGCTGTTATTAACGTTCATATAGTGTGATTATCCCTCGTAGTGAGATAGGAAAGTGCCTCTTGCATATTTGCTTATATATCCGAGATACTGTGTCTCCATATCTAACTAACGTATAGTGTCTAATCTATCTATCTCAGAACTAATGCGTCTCATCCATCTATCTCTAAAATAACGTGTCTCATCTATCCATCAACATATTATACTGTGTTTCATTTATCGACTACTAAAATACTGCACCTTATTTATATGTCTACCTCAAGGATGCTGCCACTCACTTCTCTTTTGCTAAAACATTGCATCTCATCCATCTACCTATAACAGATGGTAGTAGGACATTAAGCTTTGATCCATCTATCGGCTTAGATTTAACAGACCAACAACAAACAACCTGTCTCGCCGGCAAAGAATCCACCGAGAGTTACAAGCTGATAAGAGTAAAATATTCACGCCGCTTTTAAAGCAGAGCACTTAAAACGCTGTCAGCTCTACGAGGCTTTCCTAAACACCCACCATAGTGATGTTTATGGTGACTAGAAGGACAACCAACTGCATGTATGTATGTACATTTGTATATTGCATATTCAATGCATGCAACTGATTACTTATAATTTAACTGAACTAATTGGATCAAATATTTATTTATATATAGATTCATTAATGATATATCTTCAAGTGTGTAAATATAGGAGCCTTTTAAGAGAGTTTACTTTCAACAGGTTCAGCCAATATTATATAATTATGTATGTTATGTTTTATTACATGTATAACTGTTTGGCTAAATAAATATATAAATCTAAATCTAAATCTAACCACCGTGTCTGAAGTCTGAAGTAGTTTTACCGATCAACGCTATCATGACGCCAAGGATGCTTGTGATGTGTCCAATTACAATATAATTCAGTAATGTGCGAGATTCGAGCCCTACATCAGAAACGACATTATCGTGACGGTTTCCATAGTTTGCTTGTTAATCGTCATATCGTCATGAACATGTCTTTGCATTGATATGAATGAGTTGAGAAATGGCATAAGACAATCTCAAGCAGGTGAACTACAATAAAGAGCTTCAATTACACCACGATAGTTTCATAACCACTTAACTGCCTTAGATGGCAGGGAAGGGAGACGAGAGTTACTGAAGGGTTTGCCCTATTCACCTGCCTCCACTGTGTAACTTTGTCTTGAGGAAGGGTTACGGACTTCCTTGCCAGCTATACACATTCATGCGGTCGGTCGGGAGGCGGAGCAAAACCCATGAAATGTTAGACCGTATTCCCACATCATAGGTACGACAAAGGTACTATTGTCCAAGACCTAACAAATTGCCAAGTTAATGAATGAAGTGTGAAAAGTATGATAAATGACAAAAAGAAGCCACTACATCTTACAATTTACGGTATGATATACGACGGTCGCAAGTTCTGTTTGTTTGGATGTGAATTCTTATCCCTCATGGAAAAATACATCTATAAAACAACGGTAGATGTGATATGTAAAGGTATTCTCCTATTTTTTCTTTCAAAGCGCAAAATCACCCTTTTGCTTTAATACTCCATGGGTTTTTTTTCTAAGCACATGCCTTTTTGACGCTAAAAGTTTACAGCGAGGGAATATGAGGCTGTCTCGTACATGGTGTATTACGCAGAGGCTCCCTGCACACCATCAAGGGAATACTGCTGTCTAGGGTTACCTGCTCGCTCTTCATACATTATAGTATCCAGCTCGCGTGAACAACATCGTGGGTGAAATACACACACACACACACTCTCTCTCTCTCTCTCTCTCTCTCTCTCTCTCTCTCTCTCTCTCTCTCTCTCTCTCTCTCTCTCTCTCTCTCTCTGGGTACTCCGTAGTGTAGTGGTAACTCCCTCGGTTCACAATCGAGAAGTCCCGGGTTCGATCCCCGGGCGGAGCGAAGAGAGATGAGCGGTCTTCTTAACCCAAGCCCCTGTCCACCCAGCAGTGAATGGGTACCGTGTGTTAGCCGGGGACTGTGTTCCGCCTCCCGGGTTGATGGTTTCCGCCTACACTAAGCACTAAGGAGGAATGATAAAATGTAGATATGGAGACCGGTAGCTCAGGCCCTGTAAAATCACAACTAGATGAATACAGCTAGATGAATACACACACACACACACACACACACACACACACACACAGAACCCCCTCCTCAGCACTGTTCGCAAGGGTGCAGCACCATCAATAGTATAGTGATGACACGAGGGGAAAGTAAAAATACCTGAAGGTGAGGCTTGTGAGTGATTGGTGTGTTTGTGTGTGTGTGTGTGAGTGTGTGTGTGTGTGTGTGTGTGTGTGTGTGTGTGTGTGTGTGTGTGTGTGTGTGTGTGTGTGTGTGTGTGTGTGTGTGTGTTTGTGGAGAGAGATAGAGATAAAAAAACTGAAGCAATACAAACAAAAAATGCATCCATCTGATAAAGACAGCACTGATAAAAGAAAAAAACATGTCAATCTCAAAATTTACACCAAAAAAATACAAAAATAACATAAATTATGCAAATAAAAAAAAAACACTGATAAAAAAAAATTACATAAACTAAGAAATGTAAAGCGAAAACAAACACTGATCAACAATAACAAAATACATTCATTTACAACACTAACACCCTTAACTTAAGAGCAGCCCCACAAAAACATTAGCAACATTATTATTACAATATACAGGCCAGCCCCCTATGCAGACATCAACAGCAACAACAACAACAGCAAGTTCTATACAGCAGGCGCCGCTTCAAGTCAGAATCGACAGCTGGAACCCGTAAGAATATCCCCGCGGGAAATTACCGTCAAAAATTTCATGTTCGCGTTATGTGGCCCTAAACTGTTTGATTCCAGGCCAGCCCACTGTTAAACCTACTCTCTCTCTCTCTCTCTCTCTCTCTCTCTCTCTCTCTCTCTCTCTCTCTCTCTCTCTCTCTCTCTCTCTCTCTCTCTCTCTCTCTCTCTCTCTCTCTCTCTCTCTCTCTCTCTCTCTCTCTCTCTCTCTCTCTCATCTTCCAGACACTCTTCACCCGCGTGTGTGTGTAATTAATACGGAAATGTCGTAGTCAATTTTTGCTCACCTGGAAAACCCCGAGTGTGTGTGTGTGTGTGTGTGTGTGTGTGTGTGTGTGTGTGTGTGTGTGTGTGTGTGTGTGTGTGTGTGTATTCATCTAGTTGTATTTTACAGGGCCAGAGCAATGCTCGTGTGGCCCCGTCTCCATATCAATATTTTTATCATTCATCCTTAGTGCTTTGTGTTGGCCGAAGCCAGCACCCCGGAGAGTAGGTCACAAAACCCGGCTAACACCCAGTACCCATTCACTGCTGGGTGGACAGGGGCTCGGGTTTTAAGGAAACAACCCATCTGTTTCCGCTCCGCCCGGGGATCGAACCCGGGACTTCTCGGTTGTGAACCGAGCGTGCTTCCCCTACACCACGGAGTACCCGTACACGGAGTGTGTGTGTGTGTGTGTGTGTGTGTGTGTGTGTGTGTATGTGTGTGTGTGTGTGTGTGTGTGTGTGTGTGTGTGTGTGTGCGTGTGTGAACCGTAAGGCTAACTGTATATATGGGGAGAGAGAGAGAGAGAGAGAGAGAGGGAGAGAAGAAGAGAGAGAGAGAGAGAGAGAGAGAGAGAGAGAGAGAGAGAGAGAGAGAGAGAGAGAGAGAGAGAGAGAGAGAGAAGAGAGAGAAGAGAGAGAGAGAGAGAGAGAGAGGAGAGAGAGAGAGAGAGAGAGAGAGAGAGAGAGAGAGAGAGAGAGAGAGAGAGAGAGAGAGAGAGAGAGAGAGAGAGATCATTAGTGATTTAGGCACAAACAATATCAAATTCCCATGTACACACGCTACACAAAACCTATAATTATGTCAGGCTGGCCGCAGGAGTCACCACTGCACACACACACACGATCACGGAGGTTATCAACGCCTAACTGACATGGGGGTGGAGAGACAACCCTCCACATTGGGGAGGCGGTAGCAGAGTGGTTAGCGTCTCCGAGTGGCGTTCTCGCTGACCCGAGTTCGATCCTCGATGAGAACCAAAATCCACTTAAAATCTTGCTGCACCGTCGAGTGACCTAAGAACACCCACATGCCCTGCCCATTAACTCTACCTTCTATTGCGTGTGCATCGGAGGACACGGGGGCGGCTCTTGGGCCTCTAATCACAAGCATCACTATAAAAATCCAGCCTGCTCAACGGGCGAGGGCCAACCATCACAACACTCAAGTGAGCCTCCAGGGCCTACCATCCCACCCGGGAGGTCACTGCCTACAGGCGCTATAGGCACAAACAAGTGCTTGTGGGCCCTTCGGACCCATGTATTGATGTTTGTAGTAGTAATATATATTAGACAACAATGTGCGTGCAAACCACAATCGTTATGTTGCTGTCGTTGGTCACTGGTCAAAGTGCCTCGGGGTAGACCACCTACCAGCACCGTAGCCTGCCTCACCCCAGCCCCACACCTCTCTCACCCCAGCCCCACGCCTGCCTCACCCCAGCCTCACGCCTGCCTCAGCCCAGCCCCACGCTTGTCCTTCAAGCGCACACACACACACACACACTATTACACACACGCACACACGCACACACACGCACGCACGCACGCACACATGCACACACACACACACACACGCATGCATGCACACACCACACACACACACACACACACACAATCACATTGGGAACTCCATAGTGTAAGGGTTAGCACGCTCGGCTCACAACCGAGAAGTCCCGGGTTCGATCCCCGGGCGGAGCGAAGACAGACGGGCGGTCTTCTTAAAAAACCCGAGCCCCTGTCCACCCAGCAGTGAATGGGTACCGAGTGTTAGCCGGGGGTTTGTGACCCGCCTCCCGGGGTGGTGGCTTCGGCCAACATTAAGAACTAGGGATGAATGATAAAAAATGTTGATATGGAGACGGGGCCACACGAGCATTGCTCAGGCCCTGTAAAATAATACTAGATGAATACTAAATGAATACACACACACACACAAACGGTAAGTCCATGAGTCTACGGAGTTAGTGAAATGCGGCAAGGAGCTACCACAGAGTTTCTTCCCGTAAGCTAATAATCTCAATTCAAATTCAATTCAAAATTCTTTATTGTCATGAACATATACACAATATATATATTGACTTAATTTCTTCCTTGTTACATGGCAATGAGGACTGATACCTACTGGTATATTTTGCCCTCCTATTCTATATAATAACTGTATTAAATTATTAGAAGGCTAAATCTAATTTTCTTAAATGTTCTATTGTATGCTACATCTTAACACACACAAAAAAATATAAAACATAATTTACATGGTCATGAAATATTTCTTAATTCTGTATTTATAAGTTGATAATGAGCAATGATGGTCTATAGTTGTTGATACCTCGTTCCATATACGTGTTCCTTTATATCTAAATGTTCTGTGTATCATTGTTGTTCTGCCTTGTGGTACACGAAGGTTGCCTCTCTGTCTGGTGGGGTAAGAGTGTATATCCTCACTAGTAGGAAACATGCCTCTCAATGCTATCGGCACCAACCGTTTTACATACTTAAACATCAATTTTGTAACACAGTATGAATAAACTTTAGAAAATGGTAATATTTTGAGTGACTTAAACAATGGGGCAGTGTGATCCCTTGGTCTTGATGATGTAATTATTCTGACAGTTCTCTTTTGCAATATTATAATCTGCTGAACATAACAATCATTTGCAGATCCCCAAACTTCTACACCATAAGTAATATATGGATATATAAAGCTGTTATACAAAGTAATCAAAGAGTTGGCATTTATAAATTTTCTAGCTTTACACAAAATCCCAATACTTTTTGCTATTTTACTTTTTATGTAATTAATATGATGGAACCAAGACAATCTTTCATCAATGACTACACCTAAAAATTTTGTTGATTCTACATGATCTATTTTAACCTGGTCAACATAAACATTGAGATTAGTTTTCACTGTTTTACCTCTAGTTCTGAAAATCATATAATGAGTTTTTGAAATATTTAATGAAAGTTTATTAGCATAAATCCATCTCATCAACTTCTTCATTTCCGAGTTGATTTTTGTAAACAATTCATCAATATTTGGACCACTAAGAAATAAGTTAGTATCATCAGCGAAAAGTATTGGTACAAGCAACGTCGAAATATTAATAATGTCATTAACATATATCAAAAATAGTAGTGGTCCCAAAACAGACCCCTGGGGAACACCAGATTTTAATTGTAATAATTTTGATTCAACTTCATTATATAACACATACTGATACCTATTAGTTAAATAACTTTTAATCCAATTACGAGCTGTACCTCGTATGCCATACTGCTCCAATTTTCCTAACAAAATATCATGATTAACAGTATCAAACGCTTTACTTAAATCAAGGAATACTCCTAGCACATAGTCGCCTGCATCCAATGATTCTGAGATTTTGTCTACCAAGGTGATCAAAGCAAGATCAGTCCCATGGCCTTCCCTAAAACCAAATTGATATTTATATAAAATATTGTTCGACGCTATAATTCCGGTTAATCTCTTATGCATTATTTGCTCAAATATTATAGAGAATATACTTAGTACAGAGACTGGTCGGTAATTATTCATTAGAGTACTGTTACCTACTTTAAATATGGGAATAACTTTAGCAGTTTTTAATTCTTGGGGAAAAACACCTTGTAAAAGAGACTGATTTATAATATGTGTCAGAGCATTTATGAAGACTGGATATGATAATTTAATGACATCAGCTGTTATTCCATCATGTCCTGGACTCTTTCTCTTTAGCGTCTTTATTACGTTAGTGACTTCGTTTGTATCTGACGGATGCAAGAATATAGAATTGATGTTAGGCGCTGACAAATATTCGGAGTAATTTTGATTACAAGGAGGCAATGAATCACAAATTTTCTTTCCAATATTAACAAAATAATAATTGAAAGCGTTAGCAATAATTTCAGAATTTTCTTCTTCTCTATCATTCACTAAAATTTTGTTTGAAATTAGAGTCGATTTCTTCTTTTTATTTATAATTTCATTTATTATATCCCAAGATTTCCTGATGTTACCAATATTGTCATTAAATAACTTACTATAATGATCACGTTCAGCTAGACGAAGTAACTTTTGAAGATTCCTTTTATAAGTTTTGTAATTCTTTCAAGTTTCAGTAGATGGTCTTTTTAATTGCAATAGGTACCGTTTGTTTTTATTCTTAATTGATTCCTTCATGGCTGAGGTTAACCAAGGCTTCCTATGCTTATAACCCATTTTCATTTTGATTATAGGAAATGCTTCATTATAGCATTTAGAAAAATAACTTTGAAATTTTGAATATGCTTCTTGGCAGTCAGTGGTATCAATAACATTATCCCAATTGACAGTGTTACACATTTCATTAAATTTCTTTATACAATCTTCATTGAATATTCGCTTTGTTATTAAATTAACTTCTCTGTTTCTTATATAATTTTTCTTAATACAAAATATGGGAAGGTGGTCTGAAATATCTGCATAAAGAACACCATTAACATAATTATTGTTGTGAACATTGTTACAAAATATATTATCAATAAGTGTGGCAGAGGTACTAGTGATTCTTGTGGGTTTGTTAATAAGGGGTAGGTATGAATAACTTAATAGAGTGTCTATGAAATTTGACGTTGGTTTGTGATTTTTAACTCTAAGCAAATCTATGTTGAAATCTCCCATGATATACATCTCCTTATGTTCATTATTCACAATATTTAAGATATTACTAAAGGTAATCTAAAGTGTTTTTAGCCAAAACCCCCTTCAAAATTATTCAATCGATATGGGACCAAGCCGCTTACCACCTACGTTCTATTTGCAATTTTTGAGCCTACTCTTATCAAAATTGAATTTACAGTTTCGGCTACCCAAAACAGACAGACACACAGAGAGACAGACAGACAGACACACGGCTACTAAAAAAAAAAAAAAAAAAAAAAAAAAAAAAAAAAAAAAAAAAAAAAAAAAAAAAAAAAACCACATGGCACTAATTAGTTATTTACAATGATAATGGATACTGCACATGTAAATTTTATTGGTTCCTTAAAGGCTTATTAATAACAAAATCGATGGTATGAAGTCAACAGAACGCCTCGATAGTCTTTATCCGCTTCCCCTTCACAGCAAGTGTCTGCCGCTGCAATGGTTTACGGTAAAACGATGAGGTTTTACAAAATGTCCAACGTGACATTAACCATTTAAAGAATTTGTTATTTTTTTAATTCTTAGTTTGCATTGTTGCTGCTATAAAACATTGATGATCTTACTGCATGAAATTCCTAAATCACTTAATTCTTTTGACTTGCATACAAAGCGCTGGAAAGTATAATTAAAGTTTATGTATTTCTGGTTACTCAATTGCATTATATACACTCCGATATGGATAATAACCTGTGTATGTGTGTGTGTGTGTGTGTGTGTGTGTGTGTGTGTGTGTGTGTGTGTGTGTGTGTGTGTGTGTGTGTGTGTGTGTGTGTGTGTGTGTGTGTGTGTGTGTATTCATCTAGTTGTATTTTACAGGGCCTGAGCAACGCTCGTATGGTCCCGTCTCCATATCAACATTATTATCATTCATCCTTAGTGCTTAGTGCAGGCTGAAGCCACCACCCTGGGAGGCGGGTCACAAACCCCCGGCTAACACCCGGTACCCATTCACTGCTGGGTGGACAGGGGCTCGGGTTTGAAGGAAACGGCCCATCTGTTTCCGCTCCGCCCGGGGATCGAACCCGGGACTTCTCGGTTGTGAACCGAGCGTGCTACCCCTACACTACGGAGTACCAGTGTGTGTGTGTGTGTGTGTGTGTGTGTGTGTGTGTGTGTGTGTGTGTGTGTGTGTGTGTGTGTGTGTGTGTGTGTTTGTGTGTGTGTGTGTGTTTATCCGGAGCCACTTCTGCCATAATGTATCGCCTACGCCCTGAACTCTCTCCTCCTCCTGCTGCTGCTCCTCCTCGTCATTATCATAATCACCACGCTATGAGCACCTCCTACCCTTTTAACCGCGTAAATGAGAGTCTAACATTATACCTCTTAATGTATGCTAAAATTATTCAAACTCCTGTTCACATAATTCACCCAACAGATGCCACCAGGGCGCAGGGAGAGCGGCTCCTTGAACGCCAAGAAAGGTGGAGGCAAGGCTGGCGGGCTTCATATTTCCGTCTTCTGGAAGAGTATGTGGTATAGGGATGTCAACAGCCAATCACTGTTGTCACAACTCGTGACGTCACATAGGGGTGGAGCTAACGAGATCGCTGGGTTAAAATTTGTTTTGTTCACATTATATCCTACTATATGCATTATTCCTATACCATTTAAACCCTTTATATTGCTATATTATGTCCTATTATATGCTTCTATGCTATGTTCTATGCTATATAATGACTTCAGTTTCGCGAAAAGAAACTGATAAGGTGAAACATAGATGTTTGTGGGAAGGGACCTTCATAACTTCCCTTACACCCTTCAAATACTTCCCTTCACCCCTCATCACGAATCAGTTTCGCGAAAGGAAACTGATAAGGCGAAACATAGATGTTTGTGGGAAGGGACCTTCATAACTTCCTTTACACCCTTCAAATACTTCCCTTCACCCCCCATAACCTCATACTTTGTTTCACCCCTACAATACCTCCCCTCTCACCCCCTTAAACTTTCTCTCACCCCTCGTAACATAAGAGACTTACGGGCGGTACATAAGGTTAGGTAACTAACGGCCAGCCCGTCAGGGTGGCAAGGTTGGTAGAGACGTGAGTTCGCAATGTGCAGCGTCCCTGTGCATTCGGTCAGCGGTTCGAGTCCGCCTAGTTCGTGCTGACGTGGCGGCGCTTTGTATAGTCAATAACCTTGTAGTTGGTACTTGCAAAGTGTCTAGATAGGATGAAAATCTTATCTTATCTTAACTAACGGCCAGGGTTGGTTAGTGAACCCGCGGGGGGTCTGGGGTTACCCTAGTTCCCCAGGTTAGGTACCCCAGTTCAGGTAATTTATTACGCAATTTCAGTTTATCCCTACCTACTTAGAGACATTTTACTGAAATTTAGGGAAATTTACCTTAACTTAGGAATAATTCTCTTCATTGTAGGGAACTATCCCTGATTCTAGGGATATTACTCTAACGTCTAGGGAGCTTTTCCTAACATCTAGGGAATTTTCCCTAAAGTTCTTGGTTTTAGCCCTAACTTCCGGGAAGCCCATATTTCCGCCAACTTTTATTTCCCCACCCTAAAACCCCGCTTTTTGACAAGGTTCCCAGGTTTGTTGGGGATAGGGAATGAGAAAAAAAAGTTTGGAAGTAATGCTTTAAACTGCAGTTTTACCCATACGAAAATTAACTAACCTAACCTCACCTTTAGATTCACTAACCTAACCTAACCTAATTTTGGCAAATACTACTACATTAATTAACACAACATAGATTCAAAAGATTATAATCCTAAGATCGCTTGAGCTCCACCCCTATGTGACGGTACGAATTGTGACAACCGTGATTGGTTGTTGACATTCCTATATACTCTTCCAGAAGACGGGAATATGCAGGCGGGAAAGGACTACAAAAAGCAAAAAAAAAAAAAATATATATATAATATAATATATATATATATATATATATATATATATATATATATATATATATATATATATATATATATATATATATATATATATATATATATATATATATATATATATATATATACCCTAGAAAGACAACTTCCATATATCACATTCGATGAGATCAGATGATGTGATATCTTTCAGATCTTTCAGATATCACATCATCCTCCGTTGCTTTCGTGCACATTAATACAAAATAAAGATTTAAGAGAACATAGCTTTAATACATACTTAATAACTTTACTATATAATAGCTAGCCTATTATGTCCCACTGGAACATAATAGGCAGCTGGGCAGTATTTAAATACATTTGTATTTAAGCTCCACCAGGAGCTTAAAACCAGGCTGCCAGGCTGCTGCTTACTGCCAGCCACCAGGCTGGGCAGTATTTAAATACATTTGTATTTAAATACATTTGTGTATTTAGAACTGTATTTATAAATACATTGGTTTTCACGTATTTAAATACAGTATTTAAATACTTTAATGAGTATTTAAATACATTGTATTTAAATACTCATAAAATAGAAATGTAAATACTTTTTTATCAGTTAATTACTCAATAATCTCAATTAATAATCTCAATTTCTTAAGTTAATTAATCAATTAATTAATTATACAATAGGAAGGTGTCCTTTATCATTTATCAAGCATTTTATATTGTCAAGCATGAATTATTGAATACATGTTAAAATTTGTGTATTTAACATGTATTTACAAATGTATTTAAATACAATTGATGTATTAGTATTTAGTATTTATATACATTCGTAAAATGTATTTAGTATTTGGTATTTAGATACATTTCTCCCATGTATTTAGTATTTAGTATTTAAATACATTCAATGTATTTAGTGCCCAGCTCTGATAATAGGCTAGCTTTATTGCCAGAATGAGGCAGTTTTTTTTCATTCGGTTACCATATACGGCCGCCTTAAAGAGAATGGCAATAAGCAGGATCTTTTTAATGTTATTCTGCACTAGACCTGCCTCAACAACGAAGAAAGAAGTATATGGCAACTTTGAGAAATCATGTGTGTGTGACTGTGTGTGCGACTGTGCGTGTGTGTGTGTGCCAGGGACTCCAAGCTACCAATAGGAATAATAAGGTAACTAAAATTAGTGTTATGTTACAAATTTAGGCACTGGGTATCATTAGACTATAGCAGTGTTTTATTAAAATAATACAACCTGTGAAAAGAACATAACACCATGAACATGAAGAAACAGTGAATAACAAACAATGTTCTAAAAAGAAAACACTATATACCTACCTTACCGGTAGCGGTACAGCAGATGGTTCCATCGGAATACTAAGATACTTCTGTTCCACCCTTCTACAATGTACTCACATAAAAGATACATGGTGTACAGATTTGTTGCATTCTTATATCAAACTACAAAACGAAAAAGAAGGCTAACTCACCCTACTTGTACATGAAACAACATGAAGATCGACGCGGCTACGCCGCTACGCCCACTACATCCTCACTCAACACACATGACTCGGGTCTCGGGAGGCAGGCTGACTTTGTGCAGCGCAGGCTGCCGCAGCAGGATTGCCAGTTCAGCGACAACCTTTAAAGCCATGTCACACGGACACTTATGTGTGTGTGTGTGACAACACGCGCACTTTTTGCCACCAGCACTGTGGCCACCAGTACGGGCATCTTTTGGTAGCAAAATACCAAAAGATGCCGGAAAATATTGCTCGTGTGACACGGCCTTACGGTACAGTCCCATCTTTTCATGATCTGATTCAGCTGAACGGTATTCTATACACAAAACATTCCGGATTCAATAATTAAATTTGCATTTACTAGTATATAATTTTGGGGGCAAATATAAATAAGTCGAAGATTGATCACTTCTCTGTTTTATGGCTCTGCATCCACATTCCACACCTGTGATCCACATCTATACACGAAGTAGCCTAATGAGGCTAAACGATATAAAATAAATCCAAATGAATTAGGAGTTCAATTATCTGGTTTGTATTACCGATATTCATTCAAGCAATTATAATAAGTCAAAGGTTAAGGCAAGTCTTCTTTATCAAGCTTTGACTGTAAATCACGGCCCGCGGGATGCCCTAAACCGAAACATTACCGATCCCACAACGGATCCACATCCCTATTCGGAATGATAAACGCACGGGGTCCAAGTCGTTTCGGCCGTAAGTAAAAGTGGCAAACGGCCGAATCGTCTCACGCAACGCAAGGATGACTGAAATAAGAAATTTCTGGCTATCAAGGATTACTGGAGCTCAAACTTCAAACCATGGACACTGGAGGGTCTGCGAAAGGCATTTCAGAACAGGTAATTCTTTATACCTCGTGTATTTTTTAAAGTTTAGGGTAAGGAAAAAGGGAAGGACTTGGTTAAGATTCGTTTTATCGCCCCTCCCTTATCTCGCTTACTACCTTATATACGTAGGACTAAACTTTTGTCATGTACGTCTTCTACTAACCTTCAAACCTCTTGGCAAAAGGACTTGAAGACACATGACCACACATAAGTAGTGACATAACCACACACGACCAGTATATGATTGGAAATGAGTGTATGACCGTGACGTGTGGGTATTACGTCACACTGTACACGTAGTTCGGTAGTGGGCTTTCAAAACTCCTATAATGGACCCGTTTACTCTACTTGAGGTAAGGATTGATTTGACATCTTCAAGCCTCATATAGTTGGGCAGTGATGTTGATTTTTCTATGTGAACAGTATTTTTGATGATACAGCCAATTTAAGTACAGGAAAATTTATACGCTCTAAAACGACTGGCGCCATGTTGTGACGTCACTAGCGAAGACAACAGAGCAAAACAGCTGTGAAGCGGCCGCTACTATATGTACTACCTACTAATACACCAACTTGCATTACCCCTACTACCGCAAGATGACCAGTAATCCTCCTTCAAGTGATGTAGTTGGTATTCACTGTGTTTGTGAATATGTAAGTTGTAGTTTATAAGGAAAAAGTGGATAGACAGAGATAAGTGGCCTGTGACACCTGACAAGTAATGACTTCTGGGATCGGCATTCCTTATAGGGAGCTTAAATGAACCTGCAATGACATGTACAGCTAGACAGATAGACGAACTCATAGAGGAACAGGTAGAAATGTATGGCTTTCTTTCCCCACATAAGCAAAACATACACCCTTCGTCACTATTCACCACTACAACCTTTACTAACCATACATTTCTACCTGTTCCTCTATGAGTTCGTCTATCTGTCTAGCTGTACATGTCATTGCAGGTTCATTTAAGCTCCCTATAAGGAATGCCGATCCCAGAAGTCATTACTTGTCAGGTGTCACAGGCCACTTATCTCTGTCTATCCACTTTTTCCTTATAAACTACAACTTACATATTCACAAACACAGTGAATACCTACTACATCACTTGAAGGAGGATTACTGGTCATCTTGCAGTAGTAGGGGTAATGCAAGTTAGTAAGGTTAGTTAGGTTATATAGTAAAATAAAACTATAATTTTACAAGGTTAGGTTAGTAATTATTTTTTTATGGGGGTCTCGCTATGAGGTTATTAGTGATATAAGGTTAGGTTAGGCTATAGTGAGGTTAGATTAGTAATATTAAACATTATATTTTTGAGGGGTCCAGGGGGGTCGTTAAGGAGGAGAGGGGGTGAAGGGGGCATCTCCCCCCCACCTTATAATTACAGTTTAGAGGTATCTGAAGGGATCTGTGAAGGTCTGGAGGAAAAAACACTCTAATAAGGGCGGGAAAGGACTCTAGAATTTTACCTAACTCACTGCGTGTTGTATACTTAACATGAAAAACCCAGCCTGTCTCATCCCTACCTCAAAAGACTTGCATACTACATACTACTCCCGCAACTTATCACAGCTCAGCTAAAGCCCCACAGCTACATATCATTTGCAAGTTACTTATCCATGCACAAGTACATAAATACATCAAAATGATCTTCACAGCAATAGTATGAATTTTCCTTCATCGAGAAATCACGCCTTGCAGACATCCACCACTGTTTCCTCTTTTTCTTGTCTTTAGGCATAGTTATGAACACATTCTCTGGAGTTTTAATTGTGGTGTTTTTGCACATTAGCACAAAACAAGCATAATATGTTCCTTTTGTCTGGTACATGTTGAATGCATAGATAGGTACTGCGGTCTGCTGAGCCAAACAAGCCGATCAGCTGATCAGGCGAGATCTGAGTTTGCGCATACTACGTCACAACCAATCACAGCGCGTTCCGCCGTGTTGTGATATTTCGGCCCCAAAAAAGCCATATATTTCATTTATGGTGCATTTCTCAGCAAAAAGAATATGAGTACAGTGATATGTAGCCTATATTGCACCCAAAGCTTCATAATACTCCGTGTTTTAGGTGTGATTAAACGGGTCCATTCTTACCTACATCGTGCAGAGTTCTACATTCTGAGTATTTTTTACCCCATTTCCCATG
The DNA here is from genome assembly GCA_016584305.1 of Chionoecetes opilio. Classification (NCBI taxonomy): domain Eukaryota; kingdom Metazoa; phylum Arthropoda; class Malacostraca; order Decapoda; family Majidae; genus Chionoecetes; species Chionoecetes opilio. The sequence goes on from JACEEZ010021596.1 coordinate 28,652, forward strand.
GCGCAAATGAATAATAATGGCATTACATGTACTACCGGAAATATACCGTTATTTCAGCCAGAAACGGTTAAGCTAGGTTAAATCAGAGTAGGTTAACCTGAGGTTAGGTTAGAGGCGGGGCTTGGTATAGGAACAGATGATATAAAGAAAAAATGGAAATTATCAATACTACGGCAGTGAGAAGCGGAGCAAGGTGTGCGGGGTTGGCCGGGTGGGGCGGGGCGGTCATCTCCCCCCCCCCCCCTACCTGTAAACAGAAAAGCTATTCCGACAAAAACGAGTGCCAGATTAATTCAAAGCACATCAAAACTATTCAGGACAACTAAGTTTTGGCCTCGAAATCGGTGAAAGCTAACTACCGAAATGTTACCGGTGTGCAGTGTGTTCTAGGTTGTCTATGCGGTCCCAATACCAGGTTTCATCAACATATGACCGATATCTGTCTCAAACTGAAGAATAACAATATGGGCCGGTCGTGCGGCATGTCCACCATCAGATTAGGTGGTAACTTTTCATTATTGGGCAACCACCGGTTAAGATTCGTTTTATCGCCCATGCCTATTCTCGCTTACTACTTTATGAAGGACTACAATTTTGTCCTACACGTCTTCCACTAATCTTCAAACCTCTTGGCAAGCTGTTACTTTGGTCAAAATCACGGAAACATTATCAAATATGAATAAATTAGGTGCAACTCCGCCGTCGCTATCAGCGCAGTCTAGACCGCGGGAAGGGCGCCTCTCCCAGTCCCAGCCCTCCCTCACGGGCAACTCCAGATTAGGTTAAGTTAAGATTAAGGTTAGGTTTAGTTTAGCTTTATTTTAAACTAAACTAAACCTAACCTTAACCTAACCTAGCCTGGCTGCTGTACGTGAGGGAGGACTTGGCCTGCGGTCTCTGACTGTGCTGATGGCGACGACAGAGTTGCACCTATTTATTCTTATTATATCATTTTTGTCCGTTAACCTAACATAGCCTGGCTGCTGTACGTGAGGGAGGGCTGGGCCCGCGGTCTCTGACTGTGCTGATGGCAACGACAGAGTTGCACCTATTTATTCTTATTAGATCATTTTTGTCCGTTATTTTGACCAAAGTAACAGCTTGCCAAGAGGTTTGAAGGTTAGTGGAAGACGAGTATGACAAAAGATTAGTCCTTCATAAGGTAGGAAGCGAGATATGGCAGGGGCGATAAAACGAATCTTAACCGAACCACCGATTTCGAGGCCGAAATGTAGTTTTTTTGAAAGTTTATTTGCCGAGAGCTGTTTCACCCCGCTGTAAGACCAGTTTTTTTGGCATTCTGATTTTTAACTCTAACCACTGGATATTAAGCAAATTTAACCTAACTTATACCTAACCTAACCTAACCTAACCTGCCAGTGGCTGGCGTAGTTAGAATTATTTACGAAAATATCGCAGGAGCGAGTGATTTCCGATGGAAAAGCAATACACCAGTGTCTTGTATATGCAGAAAGTACCTCATATAATAGACATATATGTCTTTCGTAGTGAGTATGGTATTTTTCTGGAATAATACCCTTAACTTAACCGTTTCTGGCTGAGATAACTGTAGATTTTCGGTTGTAGCCTACATGTAATGCCATCATTTTTCAATTGTGCCATGGGAAATTTGTTTCAAATACTCAGAATGAAGAAATCTACCCGATGATGTAGGTACTAGGTAAGAATCGTAGGACCTTTGAAAGCCCACTACCGAAATAATACCGGTTAGGTTAAGACCTAATCTAACCTAACCTAAACTAAATTTGTAGACAGCATTCCTCGGGCCTCCCCGCACCCAACAGTGCCAACACAGATCCCATTTCCCCTGCATACTCTCTGTTTATTGGTCGTGTCACGTGTAGTATATTGTGACCGTGTGTGGTCGTGTATCTGATGTCAATGCGAGGAAAAAGACCCAGTTATTTTGGTGGTTATCTCTCACTGTGCCTATGTAGTTCAGTTTTCCCTTTTCATTTATAATATGCATTGATATATGGGATACTTTTCTTCAAAATTGGAATAGACATAAGTGTGTTAATCACGTGATGGTGGTGGTGGTGGTGACTGGTGAGATAGTGTTAGCTTTACCTAACGATTTAACATGCTACCTGCTCAGCCTTTGATAATGATTCATATATTATTATGGATAATATGAAGTTTTCCTATGTATGATATCACACTATCAACACTGACGGCTACAATAATTTATTTTTATTTTCCTGAAGGGTGTGATGAAAGTTTTAGTATGGATAAGTTAGAAATGTAAATAAATGCCATTGTCATCAATCTGTTTACCTATTTCATTAGTTGTACCATTATTAGTGTTGAAATTATAATCATAAAAGCTATAGGTAGTTCTGCAGAAGAATCCCTCCTCCCCTGCCATCCTTCTATGTCCACCAAGCTAGGGGACCTGGTGGGAAACTGGGTTTTTAGGGATTGGTAGGTAAATACAACTGATTTATGGCTCCCCAAAATTGCCAAAATCATTACATTAAAAAACTAGGGAAACTAAGGATTTCTAAAAAAAATCCTCCAATGTCAATAGGCAGGGGCATTCTAAACTAAATTTAAGCCAGCATTTGCCTAACCTCCATTGGACCCCCAATATAAAGGGTTTATAGAACTATCGTCAACCGGAATTCTTGTCGAAACACCAACCAAGAACTCTTGTCGACGGTGGAACATTCGTCAATGTGGAAATTTTCGACGACAGTTTGACTTGTAGTAGATGAAAAGGAAGAATAAAAGTAGCCCCTACCTATTACATTATTGGTCACATTTTTCGATTGTGCCAAAACATTGTAAAACTGCAGTATAATACAATACATGGCCATTAGTTATGTAACCTGACCTAACTAGGAAGTTACATCCCCCAGACCATCCCCCACTAGATCACTAACCTAACCTGGACATTGGTTACATAACCTAACCTGGACATCGGTTACATAACATAACCTAACCAAAGACATTCAACAACAAGATACCTCACTCGCGGACCCTCCAATGCAACTTCTGTTATCCGCCGACGGTGGCGCCGCCGTGCGGCAGGAGTTGTACCAGCCTGTTGGCCCAATCACTTGCTGCATATGACCAAAGAATATTCACTGCAACTCTTCGCCATTTAAAACTTTGTGAGTCAACATTTACCATGAAACATATCAATAGAAGCGTAATTTTATTAGCTTTCCATTAATATATTTCATTTTCTGATAAATGAATTAGAACCATGCATACATTACCGTTAACTAAATAAATAACATCATCAATCGGGTAATTTTCCCGATTGATGATGTTATTTATTCATTTATATATTTCGTTCTCTGATCAATGAATTAGCACCATGCATACATTAGCGTTAACTAAATAAATAACATCATCAATCGGGAAAATTACCCGATTGATGATTTTATTTATTTAGTTAACGCTAATTTATGCATGGTTCTAATTCATTTATCAGAAAAAGCAATATATCAATGGAAAGCTAATAAAAGTGCGCGTCTATTGATATGTTTCATGGTAAATGTTGACTCCCAAAGTTTTAAATGGCGAAGAGTTGAAGTGAATAATAAGTTCATGCATATTTCTTCAGTCTCGTAATGGCATTTCTTTAGCGTGTTTTACTGTTTTTTATTGGATAATATTATAGAACAAACATTTACGAGGATAACAGTATATCATATATACTGATAAACCATAGTCTATATGATTTTCATTGATAGTCATATGCAGCAAGTGAATGGGCTAGCAGACTGGTTAACTCCTGCCGCACGGCGGAGGTCGATTTCACGCGCACCACAGGGCACCCCGGAGTGAAGTATCTTGTTGTTGAATGTCTTTGACCTAACTGATCAAGCTATTGCTGGTATTTAACCCTGAATGCAGAAACACGGGTAAAAGCTAATTAATATATATATATAATATATATATATATATATATATATATATATATATATATATATATATATATATTATATATATATATATATATATATATATATATATATATATATATATATATATATATATATATATATATATATATATATATATATATATATATATATATATATATATATATATATAAATATATATATATATATATATATATATATATATATATATATATATATATATATATATATATATATATATATATATATATACAGTCAAACCTCGATATAACGGACTAAAGGGGGGGAGGAGTGGTCCGTTAAAGCCGATTGTCCGTTATAGCGAGGGTATTTTCCCAAGGGTGGAAAAATATATGAAAAAAACGGAAAAATTGTGAAATAAATGAGAAATAATCACAAACACAACCAGACTGTGTAGCTATGTTGGGAGGTAAACAGTGACTGGCACTACATGCTGAATTTGGTCAGCTCCTACACATGAAATAAATGAGAAATAATCACAAACACAACCAGAACGTGTAGCTAGTCAAGCTCAAGCTCTAGTGAAAGGTAAACAAATTACTACGAGCCAGATTCAGCCGTGGCTTCCAAAGGTATTGCTTATTATCATGACTAATGCTCATTATTATATATATTATATGGTTGTGAAGTGCAGTTCTATACACCTGTCACTATTTAGGTCAGTGTAGCACTGCGTGTCACCATAGATAAGGGTGATTTAGGGTGTTGAGGTGACAGGGAGACGTAGCAGCGGCCACGCCATAATACTAATAGTCACTATTTTAAACAATACACACCTTCTACCACTAAATCACTAGCAACACAGGCTCCTTCCTTATAATATTATATCTTAATATGTGATACATCAAAACTCCTTAAAACCCAAGCATTCCAAAGTAAAATGAGAAAATCTTACAATTATGTTGAGTTGACAATTTGAGCGGCGATAAGCGGTCTAATATTAAAAAAAAAAAAAAAAAAAAAAAAGTCACGCAAATGGAGTCCGTTATATCCGAAGCCCGTTACATCAAGGTCCGTTATATCGAGGTTTGACTGTATATATATACAGTGGTACCTTGACTTACGAGTTTAATTCGTTCATTGATCGAGCTCGTAACTCAATTTGCTCGTATATCAAATCAGTTTTCCCCATTGAAATTAATTGAAATACCATTAATCGGTTCCAGCCCCCAAAAAACCACCCCAATTTTTGTACTGTACCTATATGACTGGACTGCACTCACCCTTCGCCATTTGCTTTCGCCAGTGTTTACACTCTGTGTATCAGCTGTAGGAAACAGCTGTGGGTGGAGCTGCCGCTAAACGTACTGCACTCACCCTCCGCCATTTGCATTCGCCAGTGTTTATACTCTATGTATCAGCTGTTGGAAACAGCTGTGGGTGGAACTGCCGCTAAACGTACTGCACTCACCCTCCGCCATTTGCATTCGCCAGTGTTTATACTCTGTGTATCAGCTGTTGGAAACAGCTGTGGGTGGAACTGCTGCTAAACGTACTGCACTCACCCTCCGCCATTTGCGTTCGCCTGTGTGAGCACAACACAACAGAGATGCTTCCACGGCGAGGTAACCACGTGAAGTGAACGAGTGAGACGCGGGATGCTGGGCGGATGGTGTGGTGTTCGCTGCGCCAACTAGCGGCGGCGTATCTGAAGCTCGCTCGTAACAAAAAAAAAAAAAAAAAAAAAAAAAAAAAAAAAAATCGCTCGTAACTCGGATATCGGCTCGCAACTCAAAGCAAAAAATCGACCAAGCGACTGCTCGTAACTCGGATATCGGCTCGCAACTCAAAGCAAAAAATTGACCAAGCGACTGCTCGTAACTCGAAAAACTCGTAAGTTGGGGCACTCGTAAGTCAAGGTACCAGTGTATATATATATTGATTACGTACTCTAATATCAAGATCAAGAACTGGAACTGTCGTAGAAAATAGTAACACGTACTCATCGACGTTAAAAATTTGAGCTCATCTACGGCGATGGGAATTCTGGTAGACGAAAGTTCCAGATACAGTAGAAGCTCGATTTAATAGACTAATTCAGCCAAGCATAACTCTGTTGTATCGAGTTAGATGTTAAATCAAGAGAATATTATATATATATATATATATATATATATATATATATATATATATATATATATATATATATATATATATATATATATATATATATATATATATATATATATATATATATATATATATATATATATATTTATTTTTTTTTTTATTTTTTTTTTTTACATTTGTGCCTATAGCGCCTGTAGGCAGTGGTGACCCAGTGCTCGGATGGTAGGCTCTGGAGGTTCACTTGAGGGCTCGGATGGCTGGTCCTCGCCCGTGGTGGCGCAGGCAGGATTCTTATAGTGACGCCTATGATTAGAGGCTCATGCGCCCCCTTGTGTCTTCTGATGCACTCGCAGTCGAAGGTAGAGTTGATGAGCAGGGCATGTGGGTGTTCTTAGGCCACTCGATGGCGCAGAAAGGTTTTGGGTTTCTTCGGGGATCGAACTCGGGTCACCGAGAATGCCAGTCGGAGACGCTAACCACTCCGCTACTGCCTCCCCGAAGGGGAGGCGGTAGCGGAGTGGTTATATAAATATTTATTTATAGGCTATATAAATAGCCTATAAATACAACCCTGTACGTATTCAACATTATTGTTAATTAACACATGAAATACTGTAAGAACTTTAGCTTACCTCCACAAGTAGGGGTTCTGCAATGGTCTGTATTTGAGATGTATTGTTATCCGCATCCGGGGAACATCCGCATAGATTTTAACATCCACATCTGCTTCCGTGCTTGTGATAAATTTAACATCAGCAATCGCATTTACGATGAAATGTACAAAGGTGGGCATCGCAATTTTTTTTCCAATTCCGCTATCACAATTCCGCAATTCCAGCCTGCACCAGTCTGCAATCGCAATTCCGCAATTTTTTAAAGATTGTAGATAAGCCTTTTCGTAATCGCAATTCCGCAATTCCGCAAACTAATTTTGACACCTAGGCTACATTTAAAACAAAAAATGTCTCTAGACTCTTAAACATCTCTAGACTCTTAAACACCTACAATTAACACAAAAAATGTCTCTAGACTCTTTATTAGTGTTTAATACACTATTCATATTCTGTTTCTGTCTATACTTGTTACTTGTCCTTCACAATTAAGTCTTTGTCTCTTTTAGTGTTTTTCTTTACTTCTACACTTCGCAGTCTACTGGCTAGTAATCATTAATCTAAGTAATCTACTAATCTTCCTCCTCCTCCTCCTCCTCCTCCTTTTCCTCCCACTTCTTCTGGTTCAGCATGTGGAAGTTGCCCTTCAAGAACACAAGCTTCTCAAAGTTATTGGCTGTCAGCGCTGACCTCTTTGGCCTCAGGATGTCAGACCCCTTCCTGAACAGCCTCTCCACAGCCGCGGAGGAGGGCACAGGGGTGTTGTATTTGATGAACAGGTCCACCCAGGCAGACTTGGCAGTGTCGTCTCCACCATATTTGGCGGGAACTTATATTCACGCGGGCACTTTGACTGTGGTGACCGTCACAATTATTGCGATTGCGTTTCAAAATGTTGGCGGTCCACAACCCACAATTCCGCAATTTTTTCAGGCATTTGCAATTGCGCAATTCCGCAACCGAATTACCCGTTCCACAAGTTGCGAATTGCAGAATTGCGGACTAAAATTGCGGAATGCCCACCTCTGGAAATGAATATCCGCATCTGCATCCGCATCCACACCACGCACAAAGAGGATGTGGCGGATATGCAGAGCTTGCAAAGTTGAAGAAAATGGATGCATGTTTACTTAAATCTACTAAAATATTTGACCGTGCATTAATTTCTTTCAATTTTACATAACAATGTGTCAAGAGTTAGGCGGGGTTCACACTACACGTTTTTGCTGTCCGTGTCTACACGTGGGCGTGGCGATCAGTGAGGTCACAGTGACGTCACCCCGTCACTCCTGCAGTCCCGCAGAAAGAATTGGGAGCTCCGAATAATGTGAGCTGGGACGCGCGTCTCTCAAGGTCAGTGACGTCATCACTGCTCCACATGGTTCACACTACACAGCCTGGTTCACAATACACAGGCAGGGAGTGATGTCACTGTGACATACTGCGACGTCACAGATGACAAGACGCACGTAGACTACGGACAGCAAAAATGTGAAGTGTGAACCGGGCCTTATACGGAAGGGCAGGAGGAGGGACAGAATTCTAGATTGTTACTATGTAGCCCTCTGTATACACTCATATACAGTCACAGTGTTCTGTTTCTTTGAGTGCTATAGAAATTTAGTAGCTTTGCTTGGACAATATTTACTGTTTCTGATTAAATTCTTAGAAATATTTAGCATGCATTTTTATACAGTTTTCATCATTACAAACAACTTTTCTTAGTAACATTTATGCTGCAAATGGAAAAGAATGTATTGGTATGTAAGGCCAACAAAGAGGGTTAGGCGGCTATCATATGGGGCGTTTCGTCAGACTGTTTCGTCAAATTTGCCATTTGGCCGGACTGTTTTGCCGAACCTCGAGGGCCATTTCGTCCAACATGTTCGCTGAAATGGTTTGGTGAAATTATACAAAATGTTGCTCATTTTGTCAAACATACTGTGGGTTCAAAATAAGTTTATACTTTTTCTGTAAATTATAAATAGTGTTAGCAATTATTAAGCATTGAAATGTACATCATCATATAATATGCATTACAGGAAAATGAATACAGATCAGTCTATATTATATATGTGATATATTTTCAGAAATATGAAGCTGATATGATATTTGTTAACATTTAGCGGTAAAAATGGACGAGAACTGCGGTGTCATTTTCTGAGACATTGACTACATTTTCCTGGCCAGAAATTGGTGCTTTTTCAGATGGAGATATTTTTTATTTTCCGGAAACCTGTTAAAAAGTAATTTTTTCACCAAATCCTAGGGTCACCGTTTTCATTGATAACAATGTATCTCCATCAGAAAAAGCTCTAAAACTTGGCCAGAAAATATTAATCAGTGTCTCAGAAACCAGGGAAGTGACGGAATTATACGAAAACAAGTGTGCCCTGCCCCGCATTCGCCTGGCCACCCGCCAGCCGCCGAGTGGTCCACTCTGCCCCGCCCTGTCGGGAGGATTATTAGTTTTTTATTACCCTAACCGAACCAAACCTAACCTTCTAACGGGAGAGACTCCGCCCCACTCGACCCCCCCGACAAGAATATTAACATAACCGAACCTTAACCTAACCTCTTAAAGGATGGGGGGGGCAGGGGGGGGGTCTGTATGCACTATTAAACAACTATAATTTCTTCAATATGTATATAAACTTTAAAGGTTACGCGGAAGTGGATTAATAACGTACAGTATACTAAGCAAAGAATAATATAAAGAATGTCAAGTGGTAACGGCGGTAGCAACTGCTCAGTTCTCGTGCATTATAAGTTTATAACCCATTTAGCCCACACGAGCGCATCTTCATCTGTCGTTGTTCTCTTCTAACAATCACCTCTTCCCTTTTCTTCAGCAGTACGTATGCCCCTAAAGTTAAAACATTAACAAAAAATCTCCACGCCTCCCTCGTACTGTCAACGCTTCATCTTTGTTTGTGTTATGGTTGGGTGAAGCGGTTGGTTGGCCCAACTGTGTGCTATATGTGTTGTCAGTGTTTGACGAACAGGTCCAACCAAATACCAGTTTGGTTCGACGAAACAGTCCGACGAAACGACCCGTGTGATAGCCGCTTTAAGTTGGGTAGTTAACTGGTGAATGCGGGGTCTCATATACCCCAAATTCCTGCACAAAAATAACCTGCATCTGCAAGGATATAGTCATCAGACATCCGCATCCGCAAAAAACAAAAATTGAATATCCGCATCAGGATCTCCGCATCTGCAATTTAAAAAAGTTTAGATTTGCATGCGTATCCACACATCTGGGTTTTTTTTACATCCGATACGTCTCTAGTCTGTATGGCCTCCCAAACCTACCCAAATGCATGGGTCAGCATACGTTAGCAGAACTGCTCCAAGTATTGCTACATTTAACGGAATTTTTCTGCTATACCTAGCATAGAAAAACGGAATAACGGAATTTGTTTTTCTGCTATATCGAGCTTTCTGGAAAATTTAGTTCCATTAAATCGAGCTTCTACATACTGTTCCATACAAAGTCTCCTATCAAAATGCTAAATCCCCTAATGCAACGGAAAATTTCCTAATGGTATGCAAACTTTCCTAACGCCTCACAGATTCCCCTATCAATACGTAAGATCCCCGATCCTTATATGAGTGAGAGTGGGGTGGTCAATCTTCATGTGGGTGAGAGTAATTTAGTAACCCAGTTAGGTTAGGTTATGTAACCAATGTCCAGGTTAGGTTACTGCCTGGGCTGTGGGGGGGGTCTGCACACCCCAGTTAGTTCAGGAAAGTATTGATCAATATGGAGTATTGTATTAAACTGCAGTTTTAACAAATAAAGGGTATCTTTTTATTATGTTTATACCATTGTTCAGCACAGTACCATACATTATGATAATATAAAATTGATAAAGTCAACCTACAAGTGGATGTAGTAGGTAAATTAAGGGTAAATCTGGGGTGGCAGATCTTCATGTGGGTAAAACTGGGGTGGTGAATCTTCAGGTGGGTAGGACTGGGGTGGCACATATTCAGGTGGGTAGGACTGGGGTGGCGGATATTCAGGTGGTAAAATTGGGATGGCGGATCTTCATATGATCCACTAAGGCTGATTGCACACTAAAATCTTTACAGATATGAAGTATAGTATGTAAATTATGCATTGGTATACACACAACCCTCGCTTTCCCGGAATAATAAGGGGGAGCACTGGTCCGGGAACCGCAAACGTCCGGGAATCGCAACAGTCCGAGGCCATTACCCACCTCCGGACGTTTATCCTACTCTAGTATTTTCTGTCCGGCAACCGCCAATATCAACTACCCCGCCGCGGACATTTACGTCACTTTGTTGTTGTTTTTAGGCTGCGAGGATCCCTTGGGGAACACTATGAGCCCTGGTGATGTCCTATGATGCTATCACAGGCGCTGTAGTTGACCTGTCTTCCTCAGGAAGGCACAGGTGAGGCGGATGACAGCGTGTTGCCGGAAGGGGTGGACGCCAGCCCCCGCCAGCAGGGTGGGCAGGTCAAAGGTGGCAACGTTCAGGGTGAGGAGTTGAGAGCGTAGCACTACATGGTGGGAGTGGAAGCGCGGACACTGCAACAGAAAGTGTTCAATAGTCTCAAGAGACGTTCCTGCACCAGGGACAGTGGGGGTCAGGGGACTGATGGAGGCAGTGCAGGTGAACCGTGAGTCTCTTGTGCCCAAATGTAAACAATACGACCGCTGAACATGCTGCCACCTGGCAGGAGGCGCGGACACAGGGGTGACAGGAAACGCTCGGACCGCCGGACAACCTTGTCGATTTACGGACTGGACCAGGCATTTGTCCGGGACTCTGACATATCCCCAGACCTCGGATTTTGTCCGGCAAATCCGATTTCCGGGAAATGGAGGTCCGGGAAAACGAGGGTTGTGTGTATTTTCATTTGGATAATTTTAGAGGTGTGATTAGAGAGGAATTCCAAGCTGTATCCTTAACTTATTATCCTCGAAATATCGTAAAGTTTTTTATCTTGGCATAACTATTTGTATGGAAACCTTTTTTTTGCTGATAGATTTTGGTGTCATTTGATAATCTGATAACAATTGATCAAAATTTATATTATTTATTGGGGACCCTGCCCTGAATGATATTATATCCCCCGAGAAAAATTAAGTAAAAAAAGAATACTCATATATAAAAAACATAAAAAGCTATCACATAGAAAAAGTGTCCTTATAAAATAAGGGATACTGAGAAGTGAAATTTAAAGTCTCTGTGTCAATTTAGATGCTTCCTACTGCTATGTGGTAAGTAGCATTAGTAGACTTTATGTTCCAAATAATGTGGTCGGGTAACATTGTCAGGTTACTTCAGGGGCGGACTGGCCATAGGGACAAACGGAACATTTCTTGTTGGGCCGCTGGGTCGTCTGGGCCGGTCTGAGGGGAAAAAAAGGTAATAAAAAAAAAATTAAAAAGGAAAATTAATAAATAAAATAAATAAGGGGTGTAAATGAAATATCTGAAGAATAAGGTAAAAACTCAAAATAAATGAGAGAGAGAGAGAGAGAGAGTCACTTAGCTGAGAGAGAAAGAGGTGCCGACTAACGAGAGATCGGAGAGATCAACAACTCACGAGTATCGTACGCGTACAATCGTACAGTCGACACGAGTCAACTTTCAAGATTCTCAATACGAGTCGTCTAAGTTGTTGTTTTTGGACTTCTTGTATTTTATATACGTTAACCTAGTATATGCTATGCATATGTCAATGCAGACAATGGGACGATACCTTATTTAAAATGCATTATGGACATTGATAAGGACTAAAGCCCCGTTCACATCTTCACGACTCTGGACGGCGACCAGTCACGACTTGCTGAATCATGCTGTGTCGGCGCCGGTCATCATGTGGGTCGGCGTCAGGCTCAGACCGTCGCTGTGGTGTCGTGGGAGTCGTGAAGCGGCGTGCCGGGGGTCCCTACTGTGTGGTGCATGCTCTTTAGTAGACCTATTATACACTCGGGGCGGGTCTGCACCTCAAAAATTTAACGGAAAAAGTCAGCTCCGTGCTGGGACTGGTCGCCTAAGGGTCTAAACCTGGCGCTGACCAGTCGGGGCCGTACTGCGACCAGTCGGGGCCGTGCTGCGACTTGAGCAAGTGTTATTTTTGGCGTGGAAAAGATCGATCTTTCCCACGCTTTCTCCCTATCGTCGGAGAGATAATGAGAGAGGAAAAGCGGAAATTTTTGAGATATGTATTGATATTATTATTATCGTCATCATTATCCACTACAAATAGAGTAGTATCTTTAGTGGAGTATCTTTAAGGCTACACTGCTTCCGCAGTATCTTTAGTGCCTTGGCATTTGTTATCACCATGTCGTATGATATTGTGCTCAATTAATAGCATTAGGAGACACATAAGTATTTGTGACCTAGTCAAGGTGGGCAAGTGTGTGGACAACAGTGTGACCGACATCGATGGCGTGGAACTTCACTACACAAGTGAAGGTTGAAAAGTGGTGTGGGGGTTGGGCCAGCTGCGCTGCCAACCATCTACAATAACTCGGCGTCAGTCGCAGCACGGCTGGGAACAGTCTCCACATGACGGCAACCACGGTTGCCGTCATGTGGAGACTGTCGGTGACTGTTGTCGCATGACGGCAACTCAATATTGGCGGTTAAATTAGTTTTAGTCCGTGACTGTCCGGGACTATCGCCGACAATCGCGTATTAGTCGTCGGCTAGTCGCCTAACTACGGCAACCCGAGCCAACCACGCCAATTTTGGAGCTTCAGCCCCCCCAAAACTCGGCTGCAGTCGGCACCGCCTGGATGACTTAGCAAGTCGTGACTGGTCGCCGACGCGAGTCATGGAGAAGTGAACTGGCCTTTATATGCTGCGCTTTTCAACAAATAACAATTCCTTGTGGCAACAGTGGTAGGACTGCCGTCTGCCGCTGTTGTCACACAGTCATTTAGTTATTGGTTTGTAGTGCCCGTGGCGTGGGAGGTGTGTACTGTGTTGCATAGAATTTCGTATAATTATATTATTCTAATCTATCAATATCTGATAGATCTCCCTAAGATGATGAGGAATTGGCAACGAATTGAGAATCAAAGCCGTATTTCAACAATTAAATTTATGGTATGCTGAGCCTGACAGTACTTTAGCAAAATTTACAAGGATATATATGTATGTATATGAAAATGTAAAATTGATATAAACTTTCAGGCTCTTATTTCTTATAACTTACTAAAATTGTGACTTGTCTACCGTAGATAACACTAAAGTCGCCAGGACAACGTTTCTTTTCGATTTACAGACGTCTGGTGGCGTTCATACTTACATTTCTATATCCATGATTTCAGGAAATTTAGAAGGATTATTTTCAAAAAACCCTAACTGCGGTGACTCTCATCACCCCCCCAAACCCCACCCCACCTCCCCGCCTTTCCTCAAAGTGGGCTGGGCAGGGATGCTCGAAAATCCCTCGTAAGGGACAACTTACGAGTGTATGGCTACAATAACCTTACGAGGGTGGGCTGAGGGAGATGCTCGTACCGAGCCGTCACTCCCGTACGGTTATCGGTGGCCTCTGGGTGGGGAATATAGGGATATTCTAGGGATATGTGTGGGAAAATTCTGCTAACCAATCACAGAGCAGCGCCCTTCATGACGCGGCTTTATCTAGCCAATCATCATGCTCTCAGCTGTCAGGGAGCCCGATAAATAAATTTAAAGAGACTTCAAATGCCGGTTATGCTGAAATCGTCCTTTTTCGGAAATCGTCCCACGGACGCTTATTTAACCTAAATAACTCTACAAAACTTAACACAAACCTATCATAAACCTTACCTAACCTAAACCAGACCTAAATATAACTTAACCTAAACCTAAAAACTATGTTTGCCGGTGTTGAGCTAAGATTGGCTGATTTCCGAAATAGGGCCGATTTTAGCTCACTATCGCCAGAATGTTACGATAATACATAGCTGCCACATTAGCCTTTCAGCGTAATATTCTCCCACTGATTACTACAGAGACGTACCCAGGGTATACCTTGATGCGCTGATCATAGGTTCGAGTCTAGCGTGCCCGAAATTAGTATCTATAGACCACTGCTGGCCCGCGACGTACGTATGCCGTATCCGTGGCCCTGGTGGTACTCTGTTATAGTGGACGAGAACTGCGCGTTCGCTCTTTAGGTCAGACAAGACACACGGGGGGGCTAACGCCTCACTGTGACACACGTGACACTTTTGTGCAAGGATAGTATAACTTTATGATATCCTTGCTTGTGTGTATACGTGCGTGTGTACTAGTACGTCAGACATTTGATACCACCACCACCACCGCATCATTATAGCGGCCAAACTTGTATGATGAACTATACGTTTTGATTCAAGAAGTCGACCGATATATATATATAATATATAGGTTTGCCCTGATATGAATTTATTACAAGTACTATAGGTATTGTATGTTAAATATGATATATATGGAGTCAATGAAGCAATAAACCCATCACATTTAAAACCCAGGCAAGCATGAAATGGCTCTATAATACCCCAATAAACATAAATTTATTGGTGATAAAATTTTGTAATTTATTGGTTTGTTTTGACGTCTACCCCTTTCCCAAAATTTCACTCCCTTAAAGCCCCGCCACACTACCACCACCACCGTGGGCGCTTCCCGTCGAACAGGGTTCGTCACTCAAAAGTGGCCAGTGGGACACGTTTCCGAAGAAAAAATGTGACCGTCGGCCCCCTGCCCCCCAAACCCTTTCAGCAAGTTTAATATTGGGCGGGCATAGCCCGTCACTCCGGGTCAGCCCCCAAAACAAAATCCCTTCAATTTATGGGCAGTTTTCACTTTTCTAGATTTTTTTTGCATTGGGCTATGTACCGTAACCATCAAACCAAGAAAGTCACCCTGATTACGAGTATGTGCAAAAAATTTAAAATGGGAGAAAGGGCGGAAAAATTGCGCGGGTAAAGCCCAAAAAGTGAGAAAAAGGGTTTATACTTTTTTTCCTTTTGCTATATTTTTTAGAATACACAAAAAGGTTTTCGTAATTTTTTTTGCTTATGATATGCAGAAATGTGTCATGAAGATGAAATTTTTGGGCCCAGTTTTTCTAAACCTCCTTGGGTTTTTCATAATCTTGAGTGAAAGTACACGATATGCGAAAACATGACTCTCACTTTGAAATCGGGAAAGGCGCGCTGCCGCCGAAAAAAACCGTTCGTGTGGCCCACCAACCCCTGCAACGGCCCGCTTGCCGTCGACAACCCCACCGGGGCCCAAAAGCACCGACGGGGGGTGAGTGGTAGTTGGACGGGGTTTTAGGGGTTAAGGGTGCCCCTTCCGACCACCCTTAGCCTCGCGGCCCCGAAAGCAAAGTGAAAAATGGTTTGACCCATCTCCCTTAGAGGCGCTAGAGGTAAAAGCCCCCTTAGGGGGGGTACTCAAGGGCCCGTAACTTTTTCAAAGCATCTCTGCCCTGGTCAACCCCAAAAGTCCTGGGCCCCCGAAATTAAGTCCCGTCCCCCCTGGGTTTATTTTGGGGTTTACCACATAGGATGACATTGGAAAACCAGTAAGAAAATGCCCCCAAAAACTTAACCCAAGTGGGGTGGGGTCACCCGGGGGAACCTTTTTACTCAGTGCTTGCCATGCCTTTATAGTTTTGAAAGGCGAAAGGAAAAGGTTAGCCCCTGTAAAACCAAAATCGATGGGGTCGAGTGGGGCCTAGACCTGTTTCAAAGGGGTTGCTGCGATACCTCCCTACCCCATGCTAAACCTCAATATAGATATGAAAATGCTGACGGGGGGAAACGGGAAAATGTATAAAAACAACTAGGGCCATAAAAAATGTCCCTATCCTACTTTTAATTTTTTGGTTTAAAATTTTCGTTACTGGGCATTGATATTTTCGAAGAAGACACTATATTTTTTTGGATTATTTTGATGTGCTTTGAATAAATTTGTAACCTGTTTTTTGGTGGAAATCAATATATTTTGTATACCCCTTCTTCCCCCCCCTCCCCCCAATGAAAAAATAAAAGCGTTTTCTGCCAGAAACTGTTAGGATAGGTTAAAATGGACAGGTTAGGTAAAGTTTCATCCTCAAAAACAGTTGTGCCCAATAACCTAAAATTTACTTTTTTTTTTTTTTAGATGTACAAAACCTTGAGTATGTAATAGTTTTTAAGCCGTTTTTGTTTTAATGTTTAAGTGAAACATGAAATGATGGGTCTCAAGCAGAACTGGCTTAAAAACTAATGATAAATCCAGATACCAGGACTAAATAATTTATAGATTGTTTAACTGTTTGATGAAAAATCTTACCTGGGTTTAAATTTGGAAACTGATTTTTTTACTTTAAACAAATTTTTGACATTAAAGATTGCCCATTTGGGGAATGTAGACTTGGGTTTGCCCTGCGAGTGACGGGCATTAGCCCGTACGAGGTTAAAAACTGTGAGTTTAAATATTTTAAAACCTTTGATACTCGCTCCCCGGGCAAATAATATCTTTTAACTTTCATTTTGGGATAATTTTTTAAAAAAGAGTTTTGAAAATTTAAATTTTGTCAATAATGAAACAGCCCTCTACACCTTTTCCCGTTTAAAAAAATTTGAGCTACGTTACGTTGAGTTACATTTGGAGTAAAAGCGTGCAATACGTGAAAAATGTGCTTGGCGAAGTTTATGTTCTCATTGATTTATGCATTGACTTCTTTGAATTTAAGAGCAAATTGTTGCACAATTTTTAATGTTTCTTGATATAAACAAATTTTTGGTAATTATTTTTTGGCGTAACGCTGAATTTCCTGAAAGCGAGTTTGCACTAATCAAGGTATATAGATAGATTTTTTTTTTTATTTGATCATGTAAACAAAACCAAAAACCTCCATAAGACAATAAAAAAACAGGAATTACAAATTTAATTCAGTAACAGTAACTTTGGGAAATTTTCTGTTTGCTTAGATCCTCCCCCAAAATTTTTGAACAAGTCAATAATTATAATTATTAAATTATTTTCTGATAGATTATGAGAAACCTTTTGATAATTTGATATTTGTTTTTTGGCAAAGGCATTTACATATATGAACTTTTTTTTTATTTTGAAGGGGGCCTTACATTAACCCTCTCACGCACGAAAAGTTTACTAAGTTTCTCTTTCCACTGCGACTTCCGCCTGGGGCTCCCTAAGGGGCCCCGCGGAATGGCCTGACTGTGCGGCGAATTTTTTTTTATGTTATCGATTTCCCCAAATTTGCCAATTTTTTTTTTCGGGCTTTATTAATTCATTGGTTTTTGCAAAAAGATTATTCTCCCTTATGAAAAAAAAAAATAAAAAGAAATCCCAAAAAAATAGGGGAAATTTTAAACCGACTCCCGAAAAACACATTGAGTAAAGAGAAAAAGAAATCTTACGTTCACCACTTCTACCCTCGAAATTTCCTGAGCCCGATTTTTTATGGTTTATATCCCAATAAAAAGGGGGATTTTTATGAGGATTCCCCAATGCTCCCTTTAAATAATTTTCTTTATGGCCTTAGTTTTTTGAAAAAAATGGGGGAAAAACTGAAACCATATTGGAGATGCTTGGGCCCTCCCAAGTATGGCTTCCCCCCCCGGCTCGGGACACGTTTTAAAGGGACGACGCCCGCCCCTCCCCAAGGCTGCCTGTAAAAGGGAAACGGAGACACAGGCCCTTAAATTTTCAAACCCCACCCAAACGAGAGGGGTTGAAAATTTATTTATTTATAGGTTTTACCCTTGGATTTTTTTGACGCAAAAATTTTTGACGCGTTTCTGATAAATACTTGATTTTTGGCAAAATTTTTACAAGTTTTTTGACGCAAATTGCGTAAAACACTCAGATGTGAGGGTTTCCGTTTTGGACGCGAATCCCCGTCAACGGTGTGTGAGGGGTTTTAAACAGGAAATTTTTTTAAAAGATCCTGATAAATATTAAATCTAAAAAATTTTATTTTTCTTATTAAAACCCCGGGGTTTTTAGCAGGGGGGTGGGGGTAAAGGAAACTTCGACACTGGGGAAGGAGTTTCAAAAGGGCAGGAACTAAAGTAAATTCGTAAGAAGAGAGAGAGGGGGGGTTTTAGTTAAAGATAAAGGGAAAAAATTACAAAAAAAAGAGGATTTTCCTTGAAAGGTTTACTATACAAACTGGAGGGGGATTTAAAAAAAGATAGATTTCCCCGAGAGGAAAAATATGTAGAGGTTTTTGAAAATAAAAAACATTAACAAAACAGGGTTGGAATGTCGGGAAAAGGTATTCGATTCGGAAGTCCCAGATAGCTGGGAAATAATTTTTATTTCACAAGGCCCAAAAGTAGGCAGCCCGGGGGGGAAGGAGGGGGTTGCGCTTTATGAAAGAATCATTGCAGTGTTTTTAACAATGTTATAAAAACAGATGACAGCATAGAGTTATATTGGTAGAGGTTACGGAAGGGAACTAAAAAAAAGGGTTTTTTTGGGTGTAGGGTATGGGCCCCCTCCAAACTTATGTAAAGAGGATTCAGCCCCCCTAATGGGGGAAGAAAAAAAAAAGGCCTGCAGATATAATCGTTTATGGCTTGGTGGGAGTTTTTTTAATCTTAAGAATAAAAGACTGGGTTTAAATCATAGGTGAAAGCGTCCCAAAATGAATTTTAAAAAAATTCCGGGAAAATTTCCTAAGTAAACCAATCAAGGAGCCTAAAGAGGAGTTTAATATTCTAGATTTTATTCCCCTGAAAAATAGAGACGTTTTTAGTTACAAACGGGGAAAGGCGGGGGGAATTTAGAAAAATAGCAACCTTAGAGATAAAGATTTAGTTTAAAATGGGAATTGGGAAAATTAAGTGAAAATTTAGGCATCGAATACCTAATTTCAAAAGGGCCCAAATTTTTGCGGGATTAAAAAGACACCTGGAGGAAATTTAAAATAAGGGGTGTGGGAGGGAAGGAGAAAAAATTTTTCCCCCAGGACGGGGCGTTGTCAGCGGGAAAAGGGCCAAATTTATGAAGGATTGGGAAAGGCCCACCTGGGGGAAATTTGGGCGCGGCCAGATAGGGGTAGGAGGTCGAGGCTGGGGGGAGATAATTAGAGGGGTTAGACAGGGAAGTTGAGGTAAAGGGGGCCTGGGGGGTAATTAGAGAGGTTAAAAGGGGAAGGGTAAAGGTTTCGGACCCCGAGGAGGATTAAAACCTCATTTGTAAGGGAATAAATTGACGGACAAAAAAAAAAATTTCCGTATAGGGAAATAAGGTCCAGAAAGGGTGACCCCAAAAATGGATGCCCCCCCACCAAGTTTAAAACCAACTTTGGAGTAAAAAAAAAAATTTTTTTTAAGGGTTTCAAGGCAGGTTTTGGTTTTAAAAAAAGGGAACAATATAACGTGTTTTGGCGAGGACAGTGAAAAATTTAACTCGAGTTGCTAAGAAAAATTTATGAGATTAAGGACCCAGAACAGGCGAAAAAGGGACCCAAAGGGGTTCTACCAGGTTTATAAAACAAAGACAAGGGAAATTTAAAGTTGGGCCCCCGTTTAAGGTCAGGCCCGGATGAGTCTTAAATACGGAGGGAGGATAGTTTTAGGAGTCAAAGGGAATTTTTTCCCTTAAAGTTTTTTTAAAAAAGGGAAGGAGGATACACGACGATACCGGGGATAGGGAACAGATGTTCAAAGGAACCCGATGGGGGAAAAAACTCAAAATTTTTTTGTGATAATTTTAGGGAATGGGGGGGGGGGAGGAGGTATAAAAAAAAATTAAAAAAATTTTTAAATCGCCAGGACCAGATAAGTGTATCCCAGGGAATTTTAAAAGGGAATCCCAAGGGGGTTGTTGTAGTCGTTAGTGCACATTTTTGGGAAAATGGGTTTGAGATAGGCGATGTGCCATTTTGGGTGGGGGAAAAGGGGAAAGTTGTTCCCAAAAATTTAAGAAGGGAAACAGAGGACTAAAGTCAAATTATCGACCCGTAAGTCAACATCAGTGGGGGGGAAAATTATTGGAATCTATTATTCCCCAAAAAAACATTAGAAGCACTTAGAAAAACATAGTTTGATCAATGTTCCCCAACAGGGATTCCCCCAAGGGTAGTACAGCCCCTCCCCAAAATTTATTTGGTTTTTTTATAGGAAAGTTTATGAGACCCCAGATAATGATAAGGGATTATGATAAAATATTTTTCGGACTTTAGTAAGGCAAAAATTTTTTAAAAAAAATTTTTACCACAAACCCGCCCCTTTTAAATAAGGTTGGGGGCCTCATGGTAAAAAGATGGGAAAAGGTTTTTTTTCATTGGATCAGAGCTTGGGGCCTAAGTAATAGGCAAAAAAAGGAATTACAATTAATGGTTCCAAATCTAAAAGGGGGACTGGGAAAAAGTGGAGTTCCACAAGGGGTCTTTTTTGGGGCCCGTTACAAATTTTTTGATTTACTTTAAACGCTTGGATAGGGGGAAATTACCCCAGGGAAAATAACCCCAAGTTTGCGGGATGATACAAATTTTTAAGGAAAGGAAATTATTGGGTCAAAGTCTGACGTAAACAATTCCCCAGGGCAAACTTAGATAAATTTAAAACAAAGTGGGGGGGCAGCCCAGGGGCCGGATGGAATTTAATATTGATAAAAATGAGCGTTAAATGTTGGTAAAAAAAAAACCCTGGAAATAAAATACACCATAAGCAATGTATCGCTGAAAAGATCAGAAGGTGAAAAAAAATTTTGGAGGGGAGGGTGAGCCCAAGACCTCCGACCTAGGAAAAAATTATTGAGGGCCCGAAATAAAACTAATAGAGATTAGGGTTCATTACCAGAAGGTTTTAAAAATAGAAGTTGGGAAGGGATTCTAAAGTTTATTTTGGCTTAGTCAGGCCTCCCCCTAGACTAAACCCCGTTCAGTTTTTTGGGCTCCATATTTTCAAAGGGTTTGGTATAGTGTTGTTAGAAAAAGTGCAGAGAATGATGACCAAAATGATACAAGGGATGCGGAACTTTAGTTATGAAGGAGATTGAAGTTATTTTTAAAAATTCACTCACTCGAAAAGAAAGCAGAGTAAAAAGGGGGATCTGATAGAAGTTTTTAAGGGATAAAGGGATTTAAAAAGGGGAAAGGGGGAAAAGGGTTTTTTTCGGGGTTTTAAACCCGGGGGTAGAACAAGAAGTAACGGATTCAAAAACTGGGAAAAACTTTCAATTTTGAAAGGAAATAGGGAAAAACTTGGGGTTTACAAAAAAAAGGGTGGTGAATGAAGGAAAGGGCTCAGTAGACGGTAGTTAGTGCTGAGTCTTTGGGGAGCTTTAAAAGGGGAGCCCGGATAAGGGTTTATGGATGGGGATGAAAGGTGGATGTAGGGAGGGGGGTTTTTTTTGGGGACAGGAACCCACCCCGTGTAAAGGGCCCCGCGGCCTCTGGGAGCTTCCTTTTTTTCTTATGTTTATTCCTAACTAAAACCCAAAACCCCCTGGCTAAACCAAATAAGTTTAAAGGGGGCAAGCCCCCCCCCAGGACTCCCCTTGCCTGTTTAGGGTAGAATTTCCCTAAAGAAAAGTGGGTTTTGGGCCGAAAAAAAAATTGTCAGATCTTTAAAAATCCCCATAAAAATCTGTCCCAAAAAAACTGAAGTAAAAAGGGAAAAAATAAAATAAGACACTTTGATTTCCCATCTAACACTTTGCCCCCGTCCAACTACAAGGTTATTGATATACAAAAACCACCACGCCCCGGACCCAAAAACCCGGTGGGCTCGAAAAACCCGAACCCAATGCCCCAGGGACGCCCCGCCCCACGCAAGCCCACCAACAGCTCTACCAACCATGCCCCCCGAAAGGGTAAAAAATAAAAAAAAATAAAAATAAAAAAAAAAATAAAGTAATATGCCCAAAAAAGTAAAGAAGAAAAAATCAGGATGGGAAAAAAGAGTCCTTTTCCGCCCTTTTTAGTGTTTTTCCCTTTTTCCAGACCCTTTACAGATCCCCGTATATACTTTTTTAAAATGAATTTTAATGTGGGGGGAGAGAAGGCCCCCCAACCTCCCTTAAACCCCCAAAATTTGTAAATGTCCCCCCCCTTGTAAAACCCCCAGAAAAAAAATAAAGGGTTTAAAGTTAAAAATCTAACCCCCACATAACCCAACCCCAATCTCCCCCCAATAGCCTCCTATCTAGACCCCCCCCCCCAAAAAAAAAATATACTAACCTAACCCCAAATAACCTAACCTATCCTGGTAAAATTATAGTTCTTTTCCCCCGCCCCTTTTTCCCCCCCTTTTTTTTGCTTATAAGGGTTTGGTTATAAAATATTTTTTCCCTTTTTTTTTGGGGGGGGGGGTAATTTAGGGGGAGGGGGGACATTTTTCCCCCCCCTTATAAATTACGTTTTGAGGGTATTGAAGGGGTTTTGGGGAAGGTCTGGAGAAAAAAAAACCCCCGGTAAGGGGCGGAAAGGCTTTGAATTTTACATACTGATGATGCCGAAAAACCCAATAAAACCCATGAAAAAACAGATTTTTAGAAACAGGGCGTTATACATATATGTAACATTTAAATAATTTACCCAAAATAAAATGCCTATGGAAATTCCCAAAAACAGCAAAAAATTTTAAGCCCTTACTCTTGATCCAATTTTTATGTTGACCACTGGCCCGAAACGTGTGCACCCACCCTTTACCCAAACCCCTTGTTTAACTATTGGTGGGGCCCGCCCGACTCTTGGGTAAAAACCCCGTTTTATCAAACCCCTCCTTTTTCAAATGAAATTATATTTTTTTTGATAGATTTTTATTTTTTTTTGAAAGGGAAACGGATGTTTGGTTTTTGGCCCAATCAAATTTTTTTTTTTTCATTCTTGACCTCACCTCTGAAAAAATAGTGGAAATTTCTAAGAAAAACAAACTTCGATTGTTCCTAAGCCATCAAAATCTACCAGAAAAATATAGTTCACGGAAAAAAAAATAAACTAACCCAACCTTAATTAACCTAAAACCCAACCTGGGGGGGAAAAGGGGGGTTTTAATCGAGCCCCTTGAGGCCCCGCCGTGGTAAGGGGCCGCGAGCCTGGGGGAAGGGAAGCTGTTTTTTTCTTCCCTGAATGGGGGCGGCAAAGTGTTAATTTAAACCATATAAATAAAAAAAAGTTTTGTCCCTGGGTTTTGACCAAATAACAAATTTGCCCCGGGGGGTTTGGGAAATTTTTGTAGGAAAGGGCGTAAATATTTTTTTTGACAAAAGATTAGTCCTTTATCAGGTAGTAAAAGAGATATGGCAGGGTTTTACAAAAGAAACTTAAAACCCCACTCTTTTGAAACCTTTATAAATCGTGAAACCGAATCTTTTGAAAACCCCATAAGCGCCGCATTTTGGGTAACGTTTTAAAAAAAAATAAAAATTTGGGGGAAAAAATGTTTCGGGGGTGGGACTCCTTTTGCCTCAAAAAAGTCCGGGAAGGGGGCCCAGGTCCAAACAAACCGCAGGGGGGTTTACCCCCTTTCACGTTTTTGCCCACGTGCGTTTGTTATCGTGACGTCACCGTGACCTTTACGATGACGTTACTTCGTCTCCCTCCCGCTTGCTCTTATAGACAACATGCAGTATTTAAAAAAGCCTTGCTTTCCTTACTTCCTCCCTTTTGTTTCCCCATGACACACCTATTTCCCCCTTCACTATATCCTCCTTCACTCCCCGCCCTACCTATATACGCTAAAAATCCCTAACAAAACAGCCCCTATTGGGAACGGAAAAAAAAAGTGGGTCTGTAAAAGCGGGGTTTCCCACAGATGTTTCCCCAAATCGCAGTCGTGGGGGCTATTTTTTCAAGGGCACTAAAATTACTCCTATTTCACGGCCTGTAGAGGGTTTTTTGGTGGCGTGCGTGATGCTGTGGGAAATGGGTTAAATTTTTTTTTTGGAAAGGGGCCTCTCTACTAGAGAGGGACGTTTAGAGGGTTTAGAAAATAAGAACACGAGAAATAACCCCCAGGAAAAAACCCCAGAGGTAGTGGTGGTGGTCCCCCAGCTTAACCTTTAAACAGGGTGCCCCCTGTTGCTACGGGCACAATATTTTTACATCATGTATGTCCCCTTTCCCTTTTAA
This sequence comes from Chionoecetes opilio, assembly GCA_016584305.1. NCBI lineage: Eukaryota > Metazoa > Arthropoda > Malacostraca > Decapoda > Majidae > Chionoecetes > Chionoecetes opilio. Next base: position 53,340 of record JACEEZ010021596.1, read on the forward strand.
ATTGTCTTCCCAAAACAAAGGGGGGGAAAAAATATATTTTAAATCAAACCTTTGGGAAAAAGCATTATTTTGATATTGCAAAACTTTGGTTTAAGGGATAATGCTCCATAAAATTTTGGCACCAACCCCCCCACCGGAAATTTTGGGAAACCCCCAAAAGAATTGGCGGCTTTCCCAATCTTGGATCCCGGCGAAAGCACCCTCTTTCAAGGGCCACACAAACAGGAAGTGACGTCACGATGACATCACGATGGGCCAAAACCACGTTAAACAAAAAAAGTTTAGTGTGAACCCCGGCCCCCCCTTGCCGATCTCGTGCGACGGTGTCACAGTCACCAGGGTTTTTTTTAGAAAATAAAATGCCCTGACAGTCACCCGGTTTACAAGTTACGTCACGAAAAGGGCACGTGATTGAAAACGCTAAATTTCCCTTTGGAAAAGGACCCGGTTCTCTAAGGTAACCAAAATACTATACCGGGAAAATGGGACTGTTTTAAAGTTTGGGGTTTTTAAAACGACGGGTGCCCGCCCTTTTCCTTTTACGGGGTAGAGCTCAAAGAACCCGCTTTTTAGGGGTAGCCCCAATATTTTTACTCGCCCCCCCCCCAAACCTCATTCCCTTTATGTTATCTGATTTTTTCCTCTTCCCTTGAGTATCTATCTATTATTTTTATTATCAACGTAAATATATTTTCAAGTGAGATGAAAATAAAAAGTATATTTTTTTATTTTTCCTTTTTTTTTTGAAATGTAATTTGCCAAAATTTTACCCCGATTGATAAAGTTTTTTTATTTAGTTAAAAGTTAATTTTTTCTGGTGCTTTTCTCGTTTTTTTCAGAAAAAAAAAATAAAATTTAAAGAAAAACTAATACGATTCCGCTTCTTTTGAAAATACTAAATTTTTTTTTCACAATTTTTTCTCTTAAAAAATTTTTTTAAAGGTGAATGTTTAACATAATTTCCCTTTTTTATGCATATTTCTTTAGTCCCCATAATGACATTTAAATTTTGGGGGGTTTTTTCCCCGGTTTTTTTGTGATTAAACTTATAGAAAAAAACATTTTGAAATTTAAAAGTACACACACCGGGCCGATGGGGTTTGGGCGTCAGGGAACCATTCTTGGTTCCGGGGTTCGATCCCTGGCCCCACTCCTTTTTGGGGATTTTTCCCCTTAGAAATTTTTGGGGGGTTACTATCCCCCTTGAAACAAGGGGATGGGTGGGGTTTGGTTGTGAGGTCCAAACATTACCTAGGGTATCCCGGGGGTAATGAGCCCAAGCTTTGCACCGGGAGGGTGAAACCAAAGAAACCCAAAAAAACATTTGAGGGTCTTTGGTGAAATCAATCGCGAGCCCCGCTCGTGTGGGGGAAGAAACCGGGTGAATGACCAAAAAACCCCCACGGTCACACCCCTATCCCCACCACCACACACACCCCATTTCACACACAGCTGTATCAACTAGGGGAAATTAACTAAAGGGAAAAAACACACCACACCAAACCAACCTGACTCCCACCCCACCCCTCTAAAAAAAAAATTAAGTTTGCTCGAGGGGTGGTGGTGGGGGGGTAAGTGATACATGAAAAAAAACTTCGCAACACTCCCCTTTCTTTATGTGAGGGGGGCTGTTTGGGCCCAGCCTGGCCCCGGTGTTGGCCCTCCAACCCCCCCTGCTCCCCCCCGACCCTCAAAGCAAGAACCCACACCTTGAAAAAAATTTGATTGCCCCTTTGTTTACAACCCCCGAGTTCCTTTTGGCCCCATTTTTTTCCCCGAAGGGGGGCCTGCCCTGATGACCGTTTTGTGGTTTTGTGTGTGGGTGTTTTGGGGTGTGTGGTGGTGTTTTGTGGGGTGTGTTTGTTATTCACTCATGGTCCCTTTTCCCCGCGAGGGTGGCTTTGGGGATCGCCAGGTCACCCCCCCCCGGTGCGATATTGGAGCTCCTTTTTGCCCAAAAAATGTGTGTTGTGTGTGTGTGTGTTTGGTGTGTGTGCGTGGGGGTTTTTGTGGGGTGTGTGTGGTGTGTTTGTGGGGTGTGCTTGCGGTCTGGGCAGTGCATTTTTTTTTTTCTTTGATTTCAAAAAGGTTTTTTTTACTTCTATGTTTTGTCCATTAAAAGAAAAACATTTTTAGAATGGGTTGGTTTTTTTGTTGCTATAAACCCTTGGATACTTTTTTTTTCTTCAGAGGTTTTATCCGTCTTGGGATAACCTGCAATTATAATATTATTTATTTTCCAAGAGTAAGTAAATTTTTTTTATTTTGCTATACCAGGCACGTTTTTGTCGTTAGGTATAGTCAAAAACTACTGTATACTAGTATACATAGTCCCTTTGGGATAGGGTTTTTATTTTCAACATGCCCAGGTTTTAGCTTTTCTTTTTCGAATCAATTGTTTTTTTCGAGGAAGATGTCAACAAAAGCGAGACCTTGAAAAAGTAGATTCGAGTTGACAAAATATATTTATTTTATGAAGTTTTTTTTCTTTATAATGTACTGAACTAACTTGTGTGAAAGGCATGTTAACGGTGTGGCTTTTCGGTTTTTTTTGTTTTTTCTGGCAATGTTGCATTTTTGCCTCACCAACGCGTATGCCCCCAATGATTATTGAATACTTTTCCAGCCCTCCCATCCACTGTTGCAAAGGAAAAAAGTTCTGATCCCCAAAGGGTTTTGACGGCCTTCCCCTTCAAACGTTCTTTTTTGGGTTTTGGGGTGCGCCCTTTTCCATTGCTCGGGGCAATTTAAATTTTTTTTTATGTATTTTTCTGTGTGCGATTTATAGAAGGGGTTTGATGAAAATTTAATTATGCCTCGTGACCGAAATGTCTTCTGGTTCCCCTTTTTACGTTTTGGGCCCGTTTTCTGCTTTTTTTGTTCTGGGACGGTCTCCTTGTGATTGTTTGTCCCGTCTGTTTACTTTTGACTTGTTTTGCGTTTTGTATTTTAGGGTCCTTTGTCAAATTTAGGGTCATTTACTAAAACCCACCAGTCCAGTGTCCCCTGTCTATGTGTTTTTTGTATGTATGTATGCTGCCTACTTTTCCCGTCTCTGTCCCCCCCCCCCCTCTTTTCTCCTCTCTCCTCTCTCTCTCTTTCTCGTTTTTTCCCCTCTCTCTCTCCCCCTCTCCCCTCTCTCTCTCTCTTTTCTCCTCTCTCTCTCTCTCTCTCTCCCCTCTCCCCTCTCTCCTCCCCTCTCTCCCCCCCTCTCCCCTTCTCCCCTCTCTCTCTCTCTCTCTCTCTCTCTCGTCCCATAAAAATCCCCCCCCTCTTACCCCCCCTCCCCCCTTTTTAAAAATCTTTCCTTCCCCCACCCCTCCCCTTATCCCCTCGCTAAGACTCAGCCCACCCCCTCCTCCCACCCACCCCTCCCGCGTTCCACCACTCGATGATTGGCCGAGTTGGTAATCTGCTAATGGACGTTTGGTAAGGAAGAATAGAGGTACCGCTTCTTAATGCTCAATTTTGTCTTCATTATAACCTTCATTTTCCCTCGGTAAAAGATTAACGTAAATTAGGAATGAATGTATCTTAAGAATATAAATATGTGAAGGAGACAAATAAATGGATTGTGAGATATATGTTATGTAGTGAGGACACACACACACACACCACACACACCACACACACACACAACATACACCACACACGCCGCCACGATGGTCAAGTGGAAAAGCGCGCTGACCCGCCATTCGTAGTAGCCCCGGTTCGAATCTCCACTGTTCCCGGGGATTTTTCACTGAAAAATAACGGGCGGTTTACTGTCCCCTTGAGCAAGGGAAAGGGGGTGTGTGTGGTGTGTGAGGTCCCAGTTAACCCAAAGATCGGTAATAATGAGTCCAAGCTCGCACCAGGAGGGTGAAACTGGGGATCGTGAGTCCGAAATCGCATGGGCAAGACCGTGGGGTTGAATAACCCCACACACACACAAACACACACACACACACACACACAACACACACACACACACACACAAAACACACACACACACACACACACACCCCACACACACACACACCTCTCTCTCCTCTCTCTCTCCTCCTCATCTCCCCCCTCTCCTCTCTCTATCTCTACTCCCCCTCCTCTCTCTCTCTCTCTCTCTCTCTCTCTCACACACAAGGGTACTCCGTAGTGTAGAGGTAGCACGCTCGGCTCACAACCGAGAAGTCCGGGTTCGATCCCCGGGCGGAGCGGAGACAGAGGGCTGTTTCCTTAAAACCGAGCCCCTGTCCACCCAGCAGTGAATGGGTACCGGGTGTAAACCGGGGGTTGTGAAATCTTCTCCCCGGGGGCATGGCCTCGGCCAACACTAAGGATGAATGATAAGAATGTTGATATGGAGACGGGGCCATACGGTGCAGCTCAACCCCTGTAAAATACAAACTAGATGAATACCACCACACACAACACACACACACCACACAAAACACACACACAACCACACACACCCCAACACACCACACCACACACACAAACCACACCCACCAAC
>JACEEZ010021597.1:0-20285 GCA_016584305.1 Chionoecetes opilio
TTGACTTTTGCTATGGTACACTGTCCGCTGTGTTGGGCGGGTCGATGTTGCTTATGGCTTGGATTATGTCTTCCCTGGTTATCATAAATGTCGTGAGCAGAATGTCACCACATTTCCTTACCAAAAGAAAGTACAAGGATTTGTTACCCGTTTCTGAGTATCAGGTTTACTAAACACTCTCTGATACTCAGTCTGTAGCATTTCTGCCATTTCCTGTGGGCCATCTTCAAGTTCCCCGTTCTCTTTCAGTAGAGGCCAACCGATTTTGTGCTGGTCAATCTCTTCTTGGCGTAAGGAGAAAAATTTGGGAGTTGATTTTTATATTTCCACGGCACGTTGTTCTTTTTGTTCTCTCTGTCTTAGGTTAGGTTAGGTTAGGTTAGGTTAGGTTAGGTTAGGTTTAGGTAGGTTAAGGTAAGGTTAAGGTTCGGGTTTTTCAGGTTCAGGTTAGGTTAGGTTAGGTTGGGTTTAGTTAGGTTAGGTTGGGTAAGGAAAGGAAAGGTACCCACGGGTGCGCCTCCGAAACAAAAGCGATGCAGGTCACAAGAAGAGGGAAGAGGGGCTTTTGTAAACAAAGGAAAAGTATTCTTCCTCCCACCTAAAATTCATATCTTCGAAACGTTTGATTTGCGAGGGAAAGCTCAGAGAAAATGTCTTTAGAATACAATAAGGTAAATAAAAACCATGCTCCCTATTGTGTAGGGAAGTTTGGTGCTGTCGTAAAAATGTACCGAAAATTGGAGTTCCCAACGACGTAAAAAATTGGAACACTTGACGACGTCGACAAGAATCCTATCGGCGACAGCTATGGGTACATAACATAAGAAAATAAGGAAGCACAAGGGGCCGTGAGACCTTCACGTGGTAGTTCCTGTCCCCTCGATTTCTTAATTTAACTTGCTTTACATCTATTTTGCTGCCATGAAACATGTTAAGGGAAACCGAAGAGGCATTATCTCTCTGGGGGAATACTTACATGCTATAATTTTTGATCAGAGTACTGGAAAGTAAATCAGGCAGGTATTCTTAGGATTTTTGAGTTATATGCAAAATAGTTTTGTTGTTACTGATCTTGATCTTAAAAGTTATTTGAAAACATAGCTTGTCCTTTACGCGATCATCCTATACAGGGTGTTTATACAACCGAGCACCTTTCATGATTAACCCATTTTTTGTCATGACATTATTCATCACTAAATTAAGCCCCATTCCCCACATTTCCCTAATCGAACCACGATAACGGCAACAATGCAATGCGTAGGTTTGCGCCGTTTTGGCGCGACGCGCAGTCCAAGTGCCAAATATATATCTTTTTAGGTTTTCCTTAGAGCTAACGGTAGTGCACTAAGTATTAGGATAGGAAAGATCGCCAAACCCCGGTTAAACCCTGGGTATACAGCAACCTAATCCCACATCTGGTTTAAGGAAACCAGAGGCGTTTTCTGCGGGGGGATTTTGGTTGCAATCGGAAAAGTTTCGGTTGCAAACGGTCCCAACAACCCAAAAACAAATGATTGCGGGTTGGGCCAATCATTTCCCGGATGGTTGAACAGGGATCGAAATTTGAGCAACCGAAAATTTTTCGGTTGCAATCAGGATCCCCGCAGAAAACGCCTCAGGCTACACTCAGATCTGAAAGAAAAAAAAACACCGTCTGACAACGCCGTGCCAACCCTGCTGAGGGCCCGTGGTCAGCCAGCCGGCCCAGCAAAACATATTGTTTTTGCCTTCATCGAGGTCAACACCTGCTGACGTCTCCGTCCCACGTGTTGTTTCTATCCAGGGCTGGTATGGTGAGCAACCCGCTGTTTTTCGTGTTTACGTAGGTGTGTGTGAAGTTTTTACCCATTCATGCTTCGTAATCCTTCTGTGGGTTCCGGGACTGATGATTAATTTCTTCTTCACCCTGGTTTGGGACCAGCTGTTTTTTAAAAAAAAATTCGTGGTGTCGTGACTGGGGGGTTAGTTACGACCCGGGGGGGCGGGCTTTCGCCTTTCCCCGGGGCCTTCTTCCCCTCCAGGGCGTCCCTTTGCCTGACACCAGTAAGGTTTCGTCGTTCCCCGCCCGCCCCCCCCCCCCCCCCGGGCCCCTCCCAAGGGGCCCGGGACGGGGTTGGGGTTCGGTCTGCCACTGGAAGCAGCTAGGGCCCCGCACCCCACCCCCCCCGGACCCCCCCAAGGGGCCCGGGTCGGGGTGTTTTTGGTTTTCCCCGGGTCCCACGTTGAGGAAGGGCGGAGGGTTAGTCGCTCTTGCTGGTCCCCCACCCCCCCCACCCCCCCCGGCCCTCCCAGGGCCGGGAAGGGAGTTGAGCGGTCCTGGCTGCCATGTCGACCCCCCCCCCCCCCGACATCCACTTTACTGGGGGGGGGGCAGTGTTTTTGTGGCGACCCGGGTGGGGTTTTGGGGCTTTTTCGTGTTGCGTTATCCCTTTCCCTTCACTTTTTTTACCCTTTTTTTTTCAGGGGTTTCAATTCGGGCCCAGGGCTGTGGGTGTCCTTAGGTCCCGAGGCCACAACTCTGTCCTCGCCCCCCCCGTCCCTTCTGTGGGACTCTTCGCCCCGCCGATTCCCCGGTATGTGGGGAGGGGCTGCGGCTCTCCCCCCGGGGAGGGGGTGGCCCTGCCTTCCCGGCGGGGGCCTATGCTACCTCGGGTGGTGGTCGAAGGGCTTTAAAGTTCGCCAACGCAGCCATTTCCGTCTTGCTGGGCAAACCCGGTCTCTTGGTCCGGGGGGCCCCAAGGCGTCCCTCCCCTCTCTCGCACCTCCCCCCCCCTTTGCCTCGCTTCCAGACTCGACTCGGTCGGCTGCGGTGGAGAAAGATCGGCGGTCTCCTCAGTCCCTCACCATGACCGGATCCCAGGTCGAGGATTTCCCGGGGTGGGCTGTGGCTCCTAGGGGTCAGGCGCTCGGGCTTCCCCACCCTCACCCCCTGTCCCCCCCGGGGTTTGTGGGTTTGGATGATTCTGTGAACTCCTTCATGGCAAAAAGGAATGGGGTTCCATTTAATTTCGGGTCCCGTCTCCGACGCGGGGCGTCGCAGGTCCCCATCCCCTGATTCCCTCTCCCGGGTGCCCCCTTTGATCTGTGGTAGCAGGATGACTCCCTGGTGTGCCCCCCGGGGGGAAAGGGGTGCCCCCCCTCCCCGTGCCCAAAGAGAGACGGTTCGGGACTTCCCCCCCCGGTTCCTGTCCGCCGGGCCCTTCCCCCCCCTTTTTCTTCTGGGGGCCCTCTATGTCCCTTTCCCCTCTCCCGCTAGGATGCGCCTTGGGACACCCCCTTTTTCCCCGTTGTTTCCTGGGCACGATGCCCCCGGATTCTTGTGGGGGAGGAACGGGGGCTTGTTGCCATCGGTCGTCTGGGGGCGGCTCGGGGGGCCCGTTCCGGACTTGGGAGGGCGCCCCGCTTCCGGGAGGGGGGGGGACAGGGTCCCCCTCTACCCCCGGATTCCTTTCTCTCCCCTGACGTCCCTCGAAGCCCCTGCGTTTCTTCGGGGGCCCCGTTTTGGATGCTCTGGCCCCCTTACGGGCTGAGCCTATTTTGGTCGGGAGCTTTTCGGGGTTTTGGAGGGAACCAGGAGCCAGGTGGCTTTCCTCGGGGGCCAAAACCCGGTTTGCCCTGGATAAAGGGCCCGGCCTGGCCCCTGCCGAATGTGGAAGGGGGTCCCACCGTGTGCCCCGGGGTCCTTTCCGTCCTGGGCCCCGACCCCGGGGTTCCCCGGGCCCCTCTGGGGGCTTCCAGTGTATGGCGATTTCCTGGGGTGTCCCGGTTTCTCCCAAAAACCCCCCGTGGCGGGCGAAAACCGGTGAAGGGGGACTCTTTGGGGTCGGGACTTTCAGGAGCGGAAAACACGCTCCTTTTTGGCCCTTTCTGTTGCCTTCTTCATTCAGTAGCGATGGCTTTACTCCCCGCCTGGATCACATTCCCCCCCCCGGCCCCCCGGTCGGATGTTTCGGGCTTTGCGACCCCCTGTAAGGTTTTTCGGCGCCCCCCTCCCCCCGACGGCCCGCCTCCCCATTGACAGGGCCGTCATCCCCGTTGGCTCGGGGCGCGAGGCCTTTGGGGGCCCTGCCGGAGTGATTTTACAGCAATTTCCCCGGGATAGTCCTCGATTGGAGTCTTGTCGGAGCCCTCCTTTAGCAGTGTCCGCCTCAATCCCCCCACCGTCACCGTGTCTACTCCGGCCCCCAGACCGTCTGGGCCCGGGGGGTTCCCGGGGGGGGGTCCAGCAGTGTTCGTCGGGGCTCTTTTCGTGGGGAAGGGGCAGTCCAGGAAACGCCCCCCCGTGTGGATGCCCCCGGACCCTCGTCGCCCCAGTCGGGGGGGCCCTTCCCGGGGACGGAGCTCTGGGTCTCGGGCCTTTCCCCGGGGGCCCGCTATGTCCACAACCTTCCTCCAAGTTCGCTCCGTTTCTACCCTCCCTTCCGGGGCCCCCTTTCCCGGGTTTGGGGCACCCCGGCCGAAGAATTGGGGCCGCAGGGGGGCCCCCGAAACGGTCTTCTTGGCCCTGGTTTGCCCTACCGCCCCTTCGGCGCCCCCTTTCTTGGACGCCGGTCTCCACAGTGCTCGCCCCCCGGTGGAAAAATGCCCCCTCCGGGGAGTGGAAAGGCGGGGGGAAAGGTCTTCTTTCCCGCATTTTATCGTACCCAAAAAGGACTCTTCGAAGGGGGGCTTATTTGGACCTCAGCCGCCTAAACGGGTGCGAAACCCATGGGTTTCCCTTTGCTGACCGGCCCAGGTCCCCCTTCGGCTGGGGAAGGGGACTGGGGGCGTCCCTCGATCTCAAGGAGCCTACGGGCAGTCCCCTTTCATCCTCGTTTCCGGGCTTCCGGGCCCTTTCCGGTGGATCGGCCCGGGGCATTTCCCCAAAAATACCCTTGGGCCCTCTCCCCCTCCGGGGTTTTCCCGGGGTCCCCAAGGGGGGGTCACGGAGGTGTTGCAGGGTGTTGCCCTTTTTTGGGACTTTGGCGGGTGTCCGCCCCGCTCAGGGGAAGGGTTCCATGCTAGACCGAGTTTGGGGGTGGCAGGGAGAGGGGGGTTCCTAGCAAAAAGGGGAAAGCCCGTCCTTACCCCCTCCCCCGCATAATTTGGCTGGGCATGCAATGGGACTCCCTTTCGGCTGCCCCATTGGGGGGAAAGCGGCAAACTTCAAACGCCCCTTCCGGGGTCGGTGTCCCGTTTTTTTTTCAAGGAGGCATTGGGAGTCCTTCTCGGCCGCCAACTTTGCCCCGAGGGGCCCCCCCCAGGGCCCCCTCCGTTCCGCGCTTGTCCGGGTGGGGGAAAACAGCCCTTCCGGGGGACCCCCTGACTTGCTCCGGGCCCCTCACTCCCCTGGCCCTCACACTACGGGGCAAGTGGTGGGGGGGGGGTTTCTCCGCGGGGACCGGGGCTGCCTCCGCCCCCCAGGTCTTCGTGATTCGGATGCGTCGGAGACGGGTGAGACTACCAAACCCCCGAGGCGGCAGGGTTTCGGCGGGGGGTCCGGGGGTGGGGCGCAGACTCCACATCAACGAAGGGCTGCTGTTTTCCCTTTTTCTTCCTCCGATCAAACCGTCCAGAGGGGACAGACGGCTCTCCTTTGAGAGGGCAACATGGGCGCGGTCCACGTCTCGCCCGCCCAAAGGGCATCCAAAACCACCTTTGTTTCCCTTTTGGACAGATTTTTCGCCTGGGGGGCCGTTTTACCTTATCGTCTGCCAGGGTTTCCCGTGGGGTGGAAAATGTGGGGCCACCCCTTCTCGCCCCGGGGGTGTCGGGGGGAGTGGCCTTCGCCCGGGGCGCTTTTCGCTCTCTGTCGGGGGTGGGGACTCCGGAGGTGGACCTTTTCGCGTCCCCCCTCGCCAAAATACAGCCCTTTTTTACGAGGGGGGACCGGGGCCCCCCACGGAAACTGGAACAGGTGGCGCCATGTTTCCGTTTCCCCCTCCCGCACCAGTGTCCTCCTGAAGGGAGCAACGCGCGTTCCACAGGGGCAAGGTGACCTGGTGGGCCCTCTCTGGCCGGGAACCGGTTCTCCGAATAAGGGTGGTTCCCCCTCCCCTGTTCCCCTAGGGCCCCGCTTTTTTGGAGGGGCTCCCGGGCCAGGCTTCTTTCCACCTTGAAAACACATCGGATTTTTCCGTACCTCTCTCCCCGGGCGGTCTCGGCGCGGTGCGGAGGGGGCATGTTGGGGGCACTTCGCCCCCCCTCTACAGACAGTATCAGTCTCACTGGAAGGCCTTTAGTCTTTCCCCAACTCAAGGGCCTCCAACCCCTCTGAATCGGTTGTCCGGATTTTTCTCCTTTTGGCCCCCCGCCCTGGGAGGTCCTCCCCACCTCCCACTACCTGGGGGCCCTGGCGACCCCCTCAAAAACAGTGGGTTTGGTCCGGCCGGCGTTTTGGACCTGTGAAGGGGGTTTGTTCCACCAAACCCCCCCCGCGTCCTGGGCCCCCTTTTATCATGGGGAAATTCTCCGGTTCCCGCGGGCGACCAGTTTTTGGTCAGACGCTACCAACCTCGCCTCCTTCAGAAGGCCCTTTTCCGGTGGCCGGGGACGGGGTTTTGGGCTTCCAGTAGGGCGCTGACCCTTTTCCCCCAGTGGACGACCTTCTCGCGGGGCGGCTCCGCTGCCCCCTCTCCCTCTCGCCCCAAAGGGGCTGGGTAAAACGGCGGAGGACCCCGTCCCAACCGGGGGCGTTCCGGCTTGGGGCTGTGGGGGGCGCCGCACACCCCTTTTGCCCGGTTTCGGCGCTCCGGTGTACCGGGGGCTTCCGAGCCCGGGCGTGGACCCCAGTTTCCCGTTCCGCGATCCTGTCACTGGTCGTCCCCTCACCACCCCTGGATTGCCGGGGCCCGGCCCGGGGTTTCACGGTTGGCGGATCCGGGTCACGCCCCCGCCCCATGACGCCGGGGTGGGTTTCTCCTTCTGGCCTTCCCCCGCACCCCTTTTGGAGAGGGACGGGGAAGGGGGGGAAATGGATAGGCCCCGTGTTGTGGGTCGTTACCTGTCCCACTCCGTCGTGGGCTTCCCCTGTGTTCCCGGGGTCCCTCCGTCCGGAGGGGCTGGGGTGGGGCGCCCGGGGGCCCCCCCTTTAGTCTCCCCTTTATTCGGTGAGTATACTAGTGGGACGTTTTTTCTTGTGCAGTTTTCTCTTTTGTCTCCCCGAGGGGGCGGGGCTTCTTTCCCCCTCTCCAAATGGCAGGGGCTTTGTGCACCTCTAAGGGGGACTAAAAAGACGGTTTGAAAATGAAAACTATTTTTGGGGGCCCCCCGAGTAGTGCAGGGCCCTTTGGGCCCCCCACCCTTCCTCCCCCCAAATTTTCAGCCCCTTTCCCCGGGGGGTGCTTATTGGGGGTGGTTATGATTTGCTGGCCCGGGTGGCGGGCCCGCCTCAGCAGGGTTGGCACGGGGGTTGCCAGACGTGGTTTCTTTTTTTTTCAAATTGAGTGTAGCCCGGGGTTTTCCCTTAAAAACCCGATTGGGTTAGTTGCCCGTTCCCAGGGGTTTCCTGGGTGGCGATTTTTCCTATCCTAATGTTGTGCACTACTCGTCGGAACCAAAAAAAAGGGTTTTACTTTTTAAGCCCTCAATTTTGCAAAGATCTGCGCCCCGAGGGGCTGTTCCCCTTCCCCATGCCATAGCACCGCAGGACATGTTTCCTTTTTTTTCACCTGCCGCGCGGGAGGGGAAAAGCTTTCCCCCGGGGGCCTCCCCCCGACTGGGCCGGGGTCGCAAGAATAGGGAAAACCCCCGATATAAGTATCCCCCAAAAACCAAAAACGGGGGGGCCCCCGGGGCCCCCCCTATGTCTTACCGGGGGCCGACGGAAATTACGACTAGGGGCCCCTGGGGGTTTTCTAGACTCACCCGGGGGGCCGCTCCCCGGCCCGCCATAGGGGATATGACCCTTTGCCCGTTAATTAAAAGATTGAGGGAAAATTTTTGGTTTTACTTTTTAAGATAGGGGAGATTATTAATTTTTAGGGGTTGCCAACCCCCTTAGCCGATTAAAAGACTAATGGGTGTTTTAAAAACTTATAAAAAAATTACTAACTGCAATAACTTAGAAAATAAACCCAAAAATTCCCGTCGGGTTTTCCAAATCAAAGAAAAGGGGGGGCAAAAGCTACGGACATTGTTTATTTTATAAAAAAAAAACATTTTCGTTATTGGGGTTTCATGCTAGGCCCCTTTTCCCTTTGCGACATTTTTAAGAACCATTCAGGAAACCCAAAAACAGGGGTTCCATTTTCGCACGAAAACCCGGGTCCGAGGCAAAACGCGTATAGTGACTCAGCAAAACCCGTGAACTTTCTCTACTCACATTGAGAGGTGGGTAGCTTGGGTAGAGTTTTCAGTTCATAACAACAATGGGTCGCCTTGGGCCCTATTTCTCTTATCGTGAAGGGTTTTCCGCATGCACGAGTCGGAGAGGATGTCAGACGGCATAAAAGAGGCATAAATGGCTGGTGGTGGCCATGCGTTCCCGCGATCTTAAACGTGATATGATCCCTTCACATAGCAGCTAGCTGAGTTATATCTCTCGTTATCTCTCTCGCTATCTCTCTCTCGTTATCTCTCTCGTTATCTCTCGTTATTTCTCTCTCGCTATCTCTCTCTCTCTCTCTCTCTCTCTCTCTTGTTATCTCTCTCTCGTTATATCTCTCTCTCGTTATCTCTCTCTCGTTATCTCTCTCTCTCGTTATCTTTCTCTCGTTATCTCTCTCGTTATCTCTCTCTCTCTCTCTCTCTTCTCTCTCTCCTCTCTCTCTCTCTCTCTCTCTCTCTCTCTCTCTCTCTCTCTCTCTCTCTCTCTCCTCTCTCTCTCTCTCTCTCTCTCTCTCTCTCTCTCTCTCTCTCGTTATTCTCTCTCTCGTTATCTCTCTTCTCTCGTTATCTCTCTTGTTATCTCTCTCTCTCTTCTCTCCTCTCTCCTCTCTCCTCTCTCTCTCTCTCTCTCTCTCTCTCTCTCTCTCTCTCTCCTCTCTCTTCTCTCTCTCTCACTCTCTCTCTCTCTCTCTCTCCTCTCTCTCTCTCTCTCTCTCTCTCTCTCTAAAATTGCCTCGCCAGCTGAGCTGAGTATGTTTGTAAACAAAAAACGGGTTTTTTGCGTTCCATTTGTGACACGCGAACCCAACACTGAACTGAAAGAACTGGTTCATGCAGCTTGGGCACAAATGGAAGAGGCCTCTACAACACCTAGACACTACATCACACGCCAACAACCCCCGACCTCTTCCTCGGCCGTCGAAGGGAACACTCAAACAGTCACAATACAACCCCAGTACCTCTCACAATCACACTACAGTAGCCGCCTCGTCCAGCGCCACAACCCACAGGGGCAATTCCTCTCCCAGGAAGTCCCTTGTGCTCCCTACGTGCCAGGAGTCGTCTCCCCACTCCACTGGCCACGTAGATTCCCTCCGTCAGCGACTGCCTCGCCGGCAGCCCGCTAGACCCACCACAGTGCCACCCACAGGCACTACACCACTGTGGCCGCCTCGTCACGGCGCCACACAGTGCCACGGGGAACGTCACGTCGCCTTACCTCACCCCGCCACCACACACAGCTGGAACAGTCCATCTGTCACCTCCACAGGCGCCTCAAACCACAGGGAACTTCCTCTACCCTTGGCTCACCTGACCCTGAGGTAAATACGGGCCAGGCGAGTCTCCAAACTCTGGGCATCGCATTTCCCCTCTGTTCCCTGCTTGCCGGTGTCTCCTCTGGCGCCTCGTGTCTCCCCGGGTCTTGGCCTGAGCCAGCCAAACACCCCGGCTTTCCCCCGAACTTGAGCTCGAGTGTCTCTCAGGAGCCTTCGTACAATTTTTGGGTGGAAAAAAGGACGCAATTTTTACGATATTTAAGTCATAGAAATGCCATACAAAAGAAATAGCTTAACTTAATATTCACTCAACTTTTCCCCTTTTAAAATTTGAAAGTAAAATTTTTCATAAGGGTATAAAAAGCGAAATTTTTTAGTTTTTTTCCATTGCTATATTTTGTTTTGTAAAGAATTAGAAACCATAAATTAGCGATAAATAAATAAATCAAAACATCAATCGGGAATTTTCCCCGATTGATGATTTTATTATTTATTTAACGCTAATTTATGCAGGGTTTCAATAATTGATCAGATAACGAAATATAGAAATTTGGAAAGCTAATAAAAATTGCGCTTCTATTGATACCCTTCATGATAAAAGGTTGACTCGCAAATTTTTAATGGCGAAGAGTTAAGTGAATATTAAGTTCATGCATATTTCTTCATAGTCTGTAATGGCATTTCTTTAGCGTGTTTTACTGTTTTTTATTTGATAATATTATAGAACAAACATTACGAAATTACAGTATATCATATATACTGATAAACCAGTCAAATATGATAGTCCATAGACCACTATATCTTTTTTGTCGGCGCCCCGCAGGCCCCTATGCACCCCCGAAATTCAAAACATTGTCGCGTGTGCAGTCCAGGTATATAGTGGTCTATGACTGAACCCAACCCTGACTGAAAAAAACTGGTTCCTGGAAAAAGGGGCACAAATGGAAGAGGCCCTTTAAAAATGCATTTAACAATAATCTCCCTATTCCATACGTAAAACGATATGCATTCTACAAGAATCCAACATTCAATTTTGTATTCCAAGGAAAATTTAAAATGAGATATCAGCTTTGAGTTATTGCCGCTGGCCCAATTTGAAGCCAAAAAATACTACTCTTTGAAAGGCTCTATCTCCAAAACCAAAAAATGGTAGAAAGTCAGAAGGTTCATTTAAGCCGGAATAGGTCATTCTGTTAGATTAGAGCCATTCATATTTTTGTCATTACTTCGTCTTATGGGTGAAAATAGAGCAAATTTGCTTGATTTTGCAACATTTTTGGATGTACTCATTGACTTATCGACTGATGTTTATCATATTCTATCAACCTGCTTTTTGTGCTGTCCAAGATAGAGAGGCGGCTCACATCCGGTACCGTACCCATCCTTTTTCTGAAAATCATATCCTATATATTTCTACCCATAAGATAAAGGGGGGTGTCTAGATGAGAGACACACACAGGAAGCCGTAGTTTATCTTTATTGGAGTGTACAGAGCAGCACGTCTACGTGCTTAGCGAACCGAGTCTAACTGACGCTGCTCCCCTATGTAGGGATGCAGCGCTCACCATACAGTATATCCTACAACTTCCCCTCCCCGGAGATTATACAGGGGCATGCCAATGGCAATGAATAATCAGTGTAACAAACCACAAGAAAACATGATGGCCCGTTAAAAAAGTAAAATATAACGCAGGTGCCTATGCTAGATAGATACTGACGGGCTAGTACACGTCCCCTCATTCTTGTACATCAACATAGTAAAACACAGCTTTGCCCGCAGTGCTAGAAACTTAACATAACACCCAACATTTTCCTCATTTAAACAAAACCACCTTCACTCAACATGTCATTTAACCATCCAAGCCTAGCCACACAGCGGCGAGGGCGGCTGGGCGGGGGAGTGTGTATCAGCGAGATGCCGGATGGAGTGTGCACGGCATGTGATCCTGCGGTGAGAGTGGCAGCACCCGCGACCTTGGAGGTACTGTTGGGCTGGAATGTGGGCGTAGCAGCGGCTTGAGGTGCTTGCGCGTACGTACGACAGCCTGCCATTTCCCATCAAGCTTTATTAGGTATTGCCTGTTGTCTCTCGCCTCTACAACAATACCTGACCTGTCCCAGGTCTTATTAGCTTGATTCTCCCACCAGCACACCGCTACCAGGGGTGATGGTGGAGCGAAAATGCCCACTTGCGGGGATCCTTCACCACACTGTTGTGTCTGGCTACCTGCCGCTCTCGTTCACGCAGTGTGCGCCCCCAATGTTCGTCCACCCTGAGTTTGCGAGATGGCAGGAACACCATCACTAGCTGACGGCCGTTGCCAGCTGCCCCGGGGGACTTATCAATATCACGGAGGGGAGTATTTAGGTACTGCAACATAGCGAGAGCAACTTTGTCACTGTAGAGGCTTCCGCTCGCTCCTATGTTACCCCCAGCACTCTCTTCGCAGATTTCACTGCAGCTTCTGCCCCCCCGTTACTCTGCGGGTAGTGAGCAGAGGAGAGGCGCACAGTTACCCCCCATCTCTCGAAGAAGGCAGTCATTTCTTCACTCACTAGATTAGTCCTCCCATCCGTCGATATTTGCTCAGGCGGCCCCATCTCGCAAAGTAGAGCCTCAGCTGCCTCACAATCTTGTTCGAGAGGTTGCACCCACTGGGCAGCTGCGCACCTCAAGCCAGCCATTAGCCTGTCAGCATAAGCCAAGTATGAGCACCCGTCCAGCGGGAAAGGGACGTCCACCACTGTCTGCTGGAAGGGATACTCAGGGGCTGGCGTAGGATCAGCGGCTCAGGTGGCTGTGATGGTGCGTAGGCTTTACAGGTGTCGCGGGAGGCCCGGGTTTGGTGCTGCAAATCCCCTTCCAGGCCTGGCCATACACCGTCTCCCTGGCCCTTCTGAGCAGGGGAATCCGGGCCCTTGGTGGCTTGCATGCGGGTTTGCTGCCACTTGATGGCGCAGCTCCTCAGGGATAACCAAACGCACGTGCCCTTGGTCATATACGTAGGTCACCAAGCCACATGACACCGACAATCTATCCCTGACACCGTAGAATGGCCCGCAGGCATTCAATCTCCTGCGCTTGTGGGGAGGCCAGTCGCTTGCCAGCACTTTAGCCACCAACAACTCGTATCCCGGGTCCTGCTGTGATGCCTGAAGGACCACTCTCTCATCCAGGGTGAGACACTCGTTAAGTTCAGGGCTGCCACGGTGGCTGCAGCCATTGCCCCTGCCATTTCCCTCCCCCTGCTCTTCATCCTGTCATCGGGGCGTTTTGAGTGCAGGGTATCTCGAGAGGAAGTCGGCCTGCACAATTTTTTTCTCCCGGGGCAGGTAGCTGATAGTGAAGCGGTACTGAAGCGTCTTCTCTTCAGGCGGAAGAGCCGCGGGTTCACTATATCCATGAGTGCTCGATCCCCCAGAAGCTTAACCAGGGGGCGGTGGTCAGTCACCAGGGTCAGGTTAGGGCAGCCCAACAAGAATAGGCGACCTTGCGGAGACACCAAGCCACGGCGAGCGCTTCGCCTTCCACAGGGGCGTATCCCGCCTCAGCAGCGGTTAAGTGACGCTGCCACACAGTGCCAGGCGCCAGCCGGTCTTGCAGCAGAATGGTACGTCCACAGATGAACAGCGGCAGTGCTGCTGGAGGATGACAAAGCCCAGTCCCAGCTTGCTCCAGTCAGTAATACAGCAGGGGGCCCCTGGTGCGATCATAGTAAGCCAGCCCGCCCTTTGGCCAACTGATATATCGGGCCTTCGCCTGCTCGAGCTTCTGCCGCAGCTGCTCGTCCCATACATTTTCTTGCCGGTGGGCTTCTTGAGGAGGTCACGGAACGGTTTCCATAATAGGGGCTGTTGAAAGGAAGGGCGCCAGCTGGTTCACGAATCCGTACCAAGATCTCACGTCAGTGATGGGGGGTTGTTCTGGCATGGAGAAGCTCTTTATGGCAGCTAGACGATCATCTGCAGGCCTGTAGGTGACCCAATCGAGGTGGAAGCCAAAAGAACTCGGCCTCGCGACGGCAGAACTGAAACTTCTCTGGCTTGAGAGTGATGCCCTTCCTGGCGCACAGCTCAAGAAAGTCAAAGTGTGCCAGAACGCCTCCTCGATGCAGGTATCATAGAGCAGGGTGTCGTCAATACATTTGTGCTTCCGGGAGAAATCCTTGGGGGCGTCATCGAATCTCTTCGTGTATGCATCTGTTTTCCGAGCAAAGCCCCATGGGTGTTCTACAGTACTGATAGCGACCCCACGGGGTAATGAAGATTGTCAGGTGCCTGCTTTCTTCATCAAGCTCGACTTGGTGGAATCCCCCGTGAGCGTCCATCACCGGGGCTGTAGGAGTGTGGGGGGATGTCGGACACCATGTCGAAGGGCGCCGGCGTGTGATGTGTTTCACGGCGGCAACCACGCATTTAGCTTCTGGAAGTCTACAGTCCTGCGCGGCTTGCTGACTTTTTCGCCACCACCACCATGCGCGCACACCCCCTCCGTGGCCTCACCCGCGGGGGAAAGGGCGAATCACGCCTCTTTTAACATCATCGTCGAGCTGCTGCTTAACCTCAGCCCTCCAATGCTTGGGGACCGAAGCAGGGGTGTGGCAGACGTGGGGCTGCGCGCCCCCAGTAGGTGGTAGTGATGCGGCGCCCCCTTCCATGACAGGTAGTGGGTTCCCCGTCGTGTTGAATTTGTCGACGAGAACTGCCTCAGCAACCATTCCTCTAGCCGCGGAACGTTCTCCTCCAGCGGCGGCCAGCGGGGAGCGAGGGAGGTCTGGCCGGGGGGCTGCCGGGAACATCTTCGGTTATCTCCGCAGCAGCAACGGTCGGCGGTGTGTGTGGAAGTCGCTGTGTACCAGCCCCAACTCCTTACAGGCGGTGCACGAGAGATAAAGGCGCTCCACGGACTTGACAAAGTGCACCCCCTGCACTGTTGAGCGCCCTGGGTGCTGATGTGGCAGGGCGCCCCCTCCAAGGCAGGCCAGCGGTATCTTGGCCAGGTCTCTGAGGCCAGCCCGACGCTGTAACAGCGCAGGCCGGAGACCGAGCGATGCTATAAGGGCTGGGCCCGCCCCACAACCCTGCAGGCTCTCGTGTCGGCCACCGCTGTGGTGGTACACGTCCCGACCACCCACCTGCGGTGCTAACTGCACCTGCAGAAGTGGCTCTTTGGGGGGATTTCCTGGGCGCCGACGTCACACTGTTTACAGCCTTGCCAACCTCCCCCTTCCTGTAGCTCTTGCACCTCCTCTTGAAGTGCCCAGGCTTCCCGCATGCATCACAGGGCATGCTGAGCGGGGGAGGACGCTCTATCGGGAGCATGCTTATACCCACACCAGCGACACGACTTGTGGGTGTATGTGGAATTGTGGCGCGAAGCGGCAACCACAAGCTGGCGGGAGGCGAAGTCATCATCGCTGACGTCATCAGGCGTGACGTCAGCGCCCGCCATCTCACATTCGCGCGAATTTTTCCCGCCGTGCATGGAGGTAGCGTCCCGCCGGGCCGCCTCAAACGAAACACAGAAGGCCCTAAGGCTCTCCACATCGTCAAATGTATGGCACTGTCGAAAACACTTCCTGTTTCAGGGCTGAGTCACCCAGACACCAATCACCTTACGCAAGAGCATATACTCTGAGAGGTTACACTCGCATTGGGGACACTGGAACTCACAATCCATGCGCGCTGGGCACCCCCGCACAAAGAAAGCACTGACAGGGTTCACCGATGGCCTGACAAACCCCTGAAGAAGTCAGACCAGCGAACTGCCCGATTTGATGCACGCAACACGATCTTCCCGATGGCGTCCAGAGCGCCCTTCGTAGCATGGCCTGCCACTGACCTGTGGTGAACTTGACGTCCAGGGCCGCTGCAGGTCAGCAACACACAACAGGCGAATGTGGAGCACGGCTTCTTGATCCGGCCATCTTGAGAGGGACAGCCATGCCTCCACCGACCGCCGCCACGTTCTAAAGCCTGCCGAAAACATTTCCAGCTCACATTTCTCCGGCGTGGCCCGGCAGGAGTCCTTCTGAGGGACGCTGGCCAGCGGCAGACAACGACGCCAGGCTGGCTTGCAGTGATGCATGGTTTCTTGTTGTGCCAGGGAGAGTTGACTGAGCCCGGGTGACGAGGGACGAGGACAGTCGGCTTGCAGGGCTTGGGCGGCTTCGCAGAGGAGTTAGACCAGGGCGCTGTGGGAACGGTATCCTACTCCTATGCGCCATGATCAAGGGGTGTCTAGATGAGAGACACACACAGGAAGCCGTAGTCTATCTTTATTGGAGTGTACAGAGCAGCACGTCTACGTGCTTAGCGAACCCGAGTCTAACTGACGCTGCTCCCCTATGTAGGATGCCAGCGCTCACCATACGTATATCCTACCCATAAATATGCCAAATCTAATCTTCACTTGCCAAAAACTTCTTCATTAATAGAAAATGTCAAAATTCTTCTGGATCCAACTCATCTCGGGACTTTTGGCACGTGGCCAAAAACCTCTCCAACAATTTTTCTTCATCTTTTCTTCCTATACTTCTCCCACATGGCTCCACAGCTATCTCATCTATTTCTAAAGCAGAACTCTTCACTCAGACCTTTGCTCATAATTCCACTCTAGATGATGAAGGGCTTGTTCCTCCTACACCTCCACCCTCCAGCCCCTATCACACATACACGACTCAAGGGCCGACCACGACAAAACTCAAGGTCGTGTTCCACGCCTCCCGACTGGCCCGATTCTTCTTCGACGAGTCTGCCTTGCTCACGCCGGGCATGGGCATCCTCAAGAACGCGACAAGACCGCGAGGCGACGGAGCTACGAGTCTTCAAATTTGAAATATAACAGTATTTTGTCAGCCACGACCCTGACATGACCTCCCACAAATGCAACATGAAGACGTTCGGACGAATGAACGCACGAACAAAGCGTTCGGGGAATGCACTATAACCCCCCCAGGACCGACCCATGGAAGAATATAATTGAGTGCCAGGTGGGGCGGGGCATCACTCCTGGACCACCACTTGACATCCAGCGCATCACCATGGACCTCTCCTGTGTCCCACCCACTGTCAAAAACAAGAGATTGCTCACCCTGCTATGTCAGTTGAGGGTGCCGCCCACGACAGGTTTGCCGCCAAGACTCTTGGCGTGCTCTTTGCGCGGTTCTTGACTCGGTCGTAGCCCAGTTGTCATGTGGTCTTGGTCTCGGGGTTTTGGCACGGTCTGGTCGTGGTTGGCGGCTAGTGACGCAGTCATGACGTTTTTTTTTGTCCGCGACTGCATCACGACACACTACTACCGCATCCGATTGAGCTAAGACTGCTTCACGACCGATCTACGACACTCCCGACTGTGATACGATTTTTGACAAGTCGTGAGGCGGCCACGATTTTTTAAACTCGCGCGCTAAAATCATGAGGCGTGAAGACCCGTCCCAGCGGCTCATGAACGCGCTAAGAGTCCGCGACGAGTCGATCGGAAAATTAAGGGACGATCGATTAAAAAAAATTTAGTTACGACCTTTAATCGTGTCGCGGTCGGCTCTTGAGTCGTGTATGCATGATAGGCAGGGGCGTATCTAGGGAAAATAGCGCCTAGGGCAAGCATTGGAATTGCGCCCCTTTCTGGTATGGGGGCGGGGGCGAGCAAAGCGAGCCTCTGCAGCTGGGGGTTTCAGGTATTTTTTTTAAACATATAACAAATTTAGGAGCATTTTGAACCCACATTCAAAGCTTTATTTAGGTAATTCATTTGATTAGGCGGGAAGATTTGGCGCCCCCCCTTTAGTGGGGCCCAGAGCACGTGTCATGTCTGCCACACCCTAGATACGCCACTGGGGACAGAGGGTTCGAGTGTATTATGTCTTTACTAAGATTTTTCGTAATGATGTTCTGTATGCCCTCGCTAGCCTTGATCCTCGGAAAGCTTACGATCCTGACGGGAAACCCCGGTCTCCCCTACACGGTCAGATGACGCGGTCACATCACTAAACCTATAAAAAAATGTAACCGACTGTTAGTGCAATCTGTTTCTTACAAGGAAAGAAATTTTTCTGAGATGGCATGGCTTCCTTAGACCCCCCCCCTAGGTGCGCCCTGCATGGTAGGGCGTGATTGATCAGGCTGCTGATCTCTGCCGAGGGATAAGCGTGGACTAAGGAGCAAGGTGCCGTTGCTGCCAGTTATCTTAATGGGCGCAGCGGCATTTTGCAGCCACGTGTGTGCCCGCAAAAAGTTCATTGGGCACCGTGACTGTTATGACCCATATTTGGCTCTATCATTTCGCAATATCTGTATTCTTAGGGTTATCGGGGACGCCCTCCTAGGACAATCGTGACACACTAGTATTTACCCCAGTTGTATTTACCTATATAGTTGTGTTTTACAGGGCCTGAGCTACACTCGTGTGGTCCCGTCTCCGTATCTACATTTATCCAGTCTTACATTCAATTGGTGCACATTATTTGCCGATATCACCTCCTCATTTAGTCCATTCCAAACTTCTATATTTCTATGAGGGAATTCCCTCATAGAAATATAGAAATATAGAAATATAGAAAACGCAAGCCTGCCGCAAGCCGGCTTATGGCGGCTTGCTCACCAAAATTCGCCGCCTTATGTTGGGTTCGTCACCGAGGCAAAAAAAGCTTGGCTTGGCGAAAAAAGCCAAGCGACTCAGACGACAGTGACATCACAAAGCGCATCTATGTCACGTCACCTGACGTTCTGTACGATTTTCGGCGCTCTATATGAGAACTCCTCGGGTTGCCCAACTTGATGGCGGAACGTTCTATATGATCACAGTCGTTCCTACCAAAAATGTTTGGGAAAAATATTTTAGGTCGTTCGTTCTATAAGGAAACGTCTATCGAACACGTCATGCGGGACCCTAGTATTTATGATTTTAGCATTACTACAGAATTGTATGTGCCACAAAGAGGCATGAATAGTAGTTTAGTTATATACAATACGTGTCTTCAGTGCACGTACAATAGGGTGGATGAAAAACACTAATAACGCTAATTTATGTATGGTTCTAATTCATTATCAGAAACGAAATATATCAATGGAAAGCTAATGAAAATCTGCTTCTATTGAGATGTTTCATCTAAAAGGGTTTTTCCCTCGAAAAATATTAAATGGCCGAAGTTTAAGTGAAAAATTAAGTTCATGCATATTTCTCACTCTCTCATAATGGCATTTCTTTAGTAATTTTACAGTTTTTATTTGATAATATTATAGACAAACATTACGAAGATAACGGTATATCATTATACTGATAAACCATAGGAAGGGGAAAATGAGAGTGATGTTCGAAAAAGTCGGGAAATCGCAAACTGGCCTCCACTGGAAATAGCCCAAAAGATAGAAAGGGTTCAGTATACAGTAGTCTTTGAAATATACCTAATGATTCCTACCAATCAATGGACATGTATATCTGAAAATCAGGCAGTTAAAGTTAAAACCTTTTTCTTTTTCTAGAGGCATTTTTCAAAAAAATATTATGGGCAAAGGGGTACTCGATCTTAAGAAAGAGAAAAAAGGTGTAGTGAAGAACATGAATTCAGGCATTTACCATTTATTTTCTCTTTAACAAGAAATATATGTTTAATGTTCATATATAAGTTTCTTTCATCATTTAAAACCTGGTTTGGCTTCTTGAGTTAAGAAAATTCAGTCATGCAGTTTAGACTTTCCCCATGGTATTATAGTCAAACCCTTAACTGCATCATCTGAGTTACAAAAATATAGGAATTTAACCCCAAAAATATACTAAAATATTTATATATGAAACATTTTGAAAAGCGATACATCTTTGCATCTGAACACTTGACAATATGATGATAATAACGCCACATTCTGATACAGGCACTATTTGGGGTTTGTGTGTGTGGTGTGTGTGTGTGTGTGTATGTGCGTCGCTCTTTTTTCTTTCTCCATCTCGCTTATTTTCTGTCAGTTCCTGCAAAGGTACAATGTCCCGTAGGGTAATTAATTAACCTGGTTTCTGGCATACATATTGGGAAATTGAATTCAGAGTTTAAGTAGACAGGATGGGCAGTTTGACAGCCAGGGGCATTTTTACGACTTAGGTTAGTTTAGATGAGTATCAAGACACTACTAAACTAAATGGACCTAACCCCCTTTTTTAGTCTTTTACTGTCTGCCTTATAGAATGTGGCAATTAGCAGGCTTTTTTTTCCCTTTCTCTACCCTAGCCAGTCTCTTATGATGTTAAATAAATAAATAAAAGATTAAATGCAAATTAAAAAAAAAATCTGAATCAGTCCACAGTTTATAACTGTGTTGTAAATTTCCTCAGGGATGATCTCAATGAGCCGACTTTCCAGCATGACCTTTTCCCTAGCCCTGGCACAGGTAAGCAGAAGCATGTGTGTATACGTGTTTTGGTACATACCAAGTTGTCTTTCTAATGATATATGGCATTCATATACTTCATATATAATATATATATATATATATATATTATATATATTCCTTTTTTTGTATGCATGTTATTCCAGCTGCAAATCCCAAAACATGGCTGGGGAAATGGTTTAGCTAAAACTTTTCTTCCACCTTTCTACTATTAAAATTTAGTTTTATCCATTTTAATAAACCCAAAAAAAAAAAGTCTTTGTTCTTGCACACCAAATCAAAATAAAATTCTATTCACAACAAAATATAACTTAAATTTTA
>JACEEZ010021598.1:0-25000 GCA_016584305.1 Chionoecetes opilio
AAACCCAAAACCCGCACTAAAACCGCAAAAAAAATTCAAAACCCGAAAACCGAAACCAACTTTTTCTAGAAGTCTTCAAAACCGAAAACCGAAACCGCCGTTCCATAAAGTGGGGTTTGGGGTTTGTGAAAGCTTAGTATAGATAGTATGACGAAACGTCAAAACAATGATAAAAAATAAAAAAAAAAAACAAAAACCCAAAAAACCCAAAAGCGACTGGCCCTAAAAGCGGGCCCGGGGAAAACCCGGGGAAAAAGTTTATTCCAGGGTTTAATTTTCCCCTCCCCAAATACATTTATGGTAAGCACTTTGCACATAATATAGTTTTTTTTTAATTTTAAAACCTTTTCTTCAAAATTTTTTTATTTTAATTTTTAAAATTCTTCATTAGGGAAGTACATAAAAATTTACCGCTATTTGTGTTTTAAAAAAAATTTGGGTTTTTCAACAAGGGTTTCTAGTAATTTTACTGTAGTCCCAAAAAGTGGGCTAAATCGCACTATAAGTAAAATTCATTTAAATTTTTAATTACACATTTTCTTAGTATAGATAACCGAAACCCCCAACCGCGGTTGTCAAAGTCGATAACCGAAACGGGGTTTGTAAAAAATTTCGACAATCGCAAACAAAACCCGAACCGCGGTTGTAAAAAAACCAAAACCACCGACCCAAGCACTAAAGGGGTATCACACGGGGGCGTTTGGGTGGGGACTGTTTCGTCGAACCAAACATGCATTTGGGGGGCCCTTTGTTGTCGAACACTGACAAAAACCCTATCACATTTGGGGCCCCAAAACCCGCTTCCCCCAACAATAACAAAAAAAGATGAAGCGATGACAGCGAGGGCGCGGAAAATTTTTTTAAATTTTTTAACTTTGGGGGAAATATTACGTAGCTAGGGTATAAAAAGGGAGGGGGATTTTTAAAAAAAAAAGGAACAGCACAATGAAACCTTTTCATGTGAGCTAAATGGGTTTAGTGGACGGGGAAACTGCGCCCCTTTAGGTTAAGTGGTTTGGGTTTAAAATTTTCCCTCGGGGGGTCAAAGGGGACGGAGCCACTCCCGTTAAAAGGGTTGGGTTTGGGTTAGGTTGGGTAAAAATTTTCATCCCAGAGGGGCTTTGGCAGACCCCAAAATCGAGTGGGGGCGACCCCCGGCCACGGGTTACCTGTGGCCCCCAAAACCCTGTGGCGGGCCCCCCGGGCCCGCCCCCCCAATTGCCCAAGGGGCCCAAAAACCACCCCCCCCCAAATTTTGTTAAACCCCAATTTTGGTCTAGTGTGAAATAATACCATATGATTCATTTGTTCGGGGAAAGGACCGCCAGTCCCGTCCTTTTTTACCGGATTTTTAAATTACAGGTGGCCCGTAGGAAATGGTTGGCACGTTTCCGGCTCAAAAAACCGAGAATTTCCCGGGGTTCGAACCCCGGGGGGGAGCGAAAAAACAGACAGGCGGTCTTTTAAAAAACCCGACCCCCTGTCCACCAGCAGGGAATGGGTACCGGGTGTTACCCGGGGGGTTGTGACCCCCCCCGGGGGGGTGGCTTCGGCCAAACAAAGGGCCCGAGCGGTAGTCACTATGGCTCTGAGGAATTACCCTTTTAAACAAACAAAAAAAACACCACTTTCTCCCCAAACCCCTTTTTTTTCCCTGTCTCAGTCATCCTTTTCCCCTTGTCCCCACCGGGTCATCACACAGTCCCGCAGCAATAAAAACCCATTTTTTCCCCTGTCCTTTAAACCCAAATCATTAATTTCACTTTCCCATTAGTAAAAACCCAAAAACGCATCTTTTTCATTTTCCCCCCGGTAAAACTTCTCAAAAAATCTAATTTTTTTACTAAATTTTTTTCCCCCCAAACACATCAAATCAGCTTAAATTCTGAAAATCTATCACATATATAAATAGACGGGAATCTGTTTTTAATTTTTTTGAACGTTTAAAAGGATGGTTTTCATTCAAGCTTAAAAATTTGCAAAAAAATTTATTTAAAACTTACAGAAAAAGATAGCATTTGCCCCCAGATTTGTTCGACGTATGGGCAACATTTTGTTTTAATTTCAAAAAAACCTTTTCGTCGAACATGTTGGTAAAAAGGGACCCTCAAGTTCGACCAAACAGCCAAAACCAAAAATTGGCAAGTTCGACGAAACAGTCCCAAGAAAAAAAAACCGTGTGATAGCCGCTTTAAACAAACACCCCACACACCCCCCCAAAAAAGCATACCACACACCGCCTGAACGGCCAGTGGGCTGGGGCGTCCCGGGACCATTCTTGGTTTTGACGTTTAAAACCCCCCGGGCCCCCCTTACAAGCTAGGGCCCCCGGGCCCGAAAAAAAATTTTGTCGTGGTACCCATGCCCGGGAAAAAAGCTTCATTTAAAATACCCTCTGAAAAGAAAATTTTTCTTTCTTTTTGAAAAGGCAATTTTAAAATTTCGAAATCGTGTAGCTTTATTGGGGATTTTTTTGGTTTCCATTTCAAAACCCCATTAATTTTTCAGACCAAAGGTTTTGTTAGTAGGGCCAGGGACCCCACGTGCACCCCCCGGGGCAAAACTAATGAGACCTTTCTTTTTTAGGGTGAAAAAATATGGTTTGGAAAAAAAAAAAAATGTTTAAAACTGTCAATAATGTCCCCTGGGGGTTTTACTTATAAGTAGAGTGGGTATGTTGGGGCAATAATTTCCCAAAGTGTGTTTTAGACAGAAGATATATTTCCCCCAGCAGGAACGTGGAGACAGGGAATGTAGCCCCGGGCTTTGAAGATGGGGCCCCCCACCAGGGCCCCCCACGAGACGAGCGCGGAAAATGACCTCCAAAATGGCGGGGGGAGAGGAATACTAAGCGGGAGTGAGATTTTTTTTTGAGAATCAAAGGGGCGAGTTGCCATAAAGAGGGGTTTCCCCTTTAAAAAAACCCACCAAAAACAGTACAGTACAAAGGGAAGGTTTTAAAACCCAAATTGGAAAATGGTCCGATCACTTTTCTTTTTTTTTTTTAGCAGCCTTTTTAGCGAAAAGTGAAAAAAAAATGGGTTGCAAGAATTGAGGAAACCCTTGATTAGGGTGAGGGTAATGGGTGAGTGGGAAAGGGTGGGGGAAGGGGGTGGGGGGGAGGGTGATGGGAGGGGAAAAGTGGGGGGGAGGTAAAAGGGTGAGGGGAAGGGTGTGTGGTGGGGTAATGGGGGAGTGAAGGGGGGGGTGTGGGGTAAGGGTGAAAGGGAAAGGGTGGGGGGGGATGGGTAAGGTTGGGGTGAATGGGTGGGGTGATTTTGAAGGGTTTGGGGTTTAAAAAATACTTTTTAAATCCAAAAGTTTCAGGAAAATTTTGGGAAGGGGGTATCGGAGAGGGCGTGTTTGGGGGCCTGGCCCCCAAAAACGGGGGTGGGCCAAAGGCCCCAATAGCCCTCCGCAGGAGCTAGCCAAAAAATCCCCCGGAGGGGGGTTTGCCCGGGTAGTATATATATATATAAACCTTCACACCCCTAAGGCGGGGAGTGGATGGATCCCCCCCTTGAAGAAAAACCCAAAAATGGTTTTTGACGAAGGGCAGAGAGGGTGTAAACAAAGTGGGGGGTGGAAAGGGGAGCTGGGGTTTTTGTAATACAGGCGGATTTTTTTAAAAACTGGGGGTGAAAGGGCCCGGGTTCGGGGGCATTTCTGTCTTTACTGCCGGTTTTTGGGAATCATGTACCTTTCCTTCGGGCTGGAAAAGAGAGCTGGTCATCAATATTGGGGTAAGGAAAGGAGGAAACCCTCGGAACTGCAAAAAATTACCCGGATTACACTGCTTAGCGTGCCAGGAAAGGGGGGGTGGGTTTCCCAAATTTTTGCTGCTTGGGATCCGCCAGTCATTGCGAAGCATCAGAGACCCCAGCACTGCCGTCTGTGTTCACGTTGTTGAGTCAACAAACCCGGACCCGGTTTAAAAAACCTTTAAAGGGGCCTTTTTAAAAGGGTTGGTCCTGGGGGTTTTGGGGGAACCACCCGACGTTTAATTTTCGGGCAGGGGGAAATTTGCCCGCCATTTTTGGATGGGAATTTTCTTTCCCCCCAATTTTTAAAAGCGGGGGTTACCCTCTATCTCCTGGATCATTGTAAACGTAGGCCATCGTGTGTATCATGGTATGTGTATGTGCGTTATGCATGTTGTATGTATGTATGTATGTAAGTATGTATGTATATATGCATGTAGTGTTTATGTGTGTGTGTGTGTTGCTGTGTGTGTGTGATGTGTTGTGGCTGTGTGTGCGTGTGTGTCGTGTGTTGTGTGTGTGTGTGTTGTGGTGGTGTGTGTGTGTGTGTGTGGGTGTGTGTGTGTGTGATGCGAATGCCATGTTTGCGTGTGTATTCGGAGATACACACGGAGAATGACCGTACGCAAGCGAATCCACTTGGCCAAACGCACTTACCCTACCTACACCATTACTTCTCCGCACGTCCGCAAATTTCTTGAAATTTGCATATCCGCAACGCAGTCCGCCAAAACAATACGTGTGATATTTTCTTTCATATAAGTGCAAAGTATCTTAATTAAATTACTAAATTGGTAGAAACAAGCACTTTTATAATGTAGTAATTTAACATTAGCTATTCTAATTTCCTACAGGAGTAGTCCTGTGTCTGTCTGTCTGTCTCTGTTTTGGTGGTGGCCGAAACTGTAAATTAATATTTTTATGAAGAGTAGGCTTCAAAAAATCAAAATAATATCGTAGGTGGTAAGCGTTTGGTGTCTCATGTTCGGAGTGAATAATTTTTTGAAGGGAGGTTTGTGGCTAAAATCTATTTTCAGAGCATTATGATTATACGAAGAAACTCTGCCGGTAATGTATGTCCGCATTACCTAACTCCGTGACCTCATTGGACTTTCCGTTTTGTGCGTGTGCGGTTGTTGTGTGTGTTTGGTGTGTGCGTGTGTGTGTAATGTGTGTGTGTGTTGCATGCTGGTATGTGTGGTTGTGTGGTTTGCGCGCGTGTGTGTGGGCGCGTGTGTGTGTTGTTCCTTGTGTGTGTGTGTGTGTATTCATCTAGTTGATTCATCTAGTTGTATTTTACAGGGCCAGAGCAGATGCTCGTGTGGCCCCGTCTCCACATCAACCATTTTTAATATCATTCCTCCTTAGTGCTTTGTGTTGAGGGAAAGCCAGCATCCCCGGAGAGCAGGCCGGAAGCCGTCTACCACCAAAAAAAAAAAAAAAAAAAAAAAAAAAACCCCCGGGGTTTTACCCCATTCATGCCTGGGTGGGGCAGGGGCTCAGTTTTAAACGTGAACCCCATTTGTTTTAACTCCGCCCGGGATCGGAGACACCTGGACTTCTCGGTTGTGGACCGAGCGTGCTATCCCTTAACACCACGGAGTACATCTACGTGTATGTACAGGGTCCCTCCAGCCGCGGAGTGTGTGTGTGTGTGTGTGTGTGTGTGTGTGTGTGTGTGCTTGCAGGACAGGTGTTGGCTGGGTGAGCAGGCGTGGTGCTAGGGTGAGACAGGGCATGGGGCTGGGTGAGGCAGGCGTGGGGATGGGTGAGTAAGGCTACGTGTGGTGTAGGTGGGCTACCCGAGGCCCACTATGTATCCAGTGACCAACGACAGCACAACACGATTGAGTTGCACTCACATTGTTGTCCTAATATATACTACTCACGTACAGACATACAATACTGGGTCCCGACAGGGCCCCAACAACAACGCGCGCCCTAGCACTTTGTTATGCCTTAATCCTAACGTCAATTAATGTAGTATTTATTTCACAATGTTAGTATTTTGCCATACTCTTAGCACCCTACAGATGTTATCGATTCTTACCTCTGTCCTCATTGTGAAATCCTAATTAAATTCATCACCTTAAGTGCAAACTAATGTGTAATAATTAGTATAGTCTGCACTACACGGCAATTAGTTAGGAAGTCTGTGTGAATGAAAAGGAGGCATGTAAGTGTGGATCACATGAAACACTTACCCAGTGCCGTGGACGTCATGACTAGTCCTTGTAACACCAGGAGAACATAATCTTTGACGCATCCACAGCCGCCCATCACGATGCTGACTCTCCATCCTGCAGTTAGCCGACACCTTAAGTATGTGTCTATCTGAACAAAACCAAGAGAATAAGGAAAGCACATTAATTTGACTGATCCAAATGCATTTATGGAATTTTTCAAAAATATATATCCCAATGATAGTTTCTTGCTTTAATCACTGCGTCCAATCCTATCACCACTGTGTTGTATATTCATAGACTAACCTTGAACTACGTAATTATTTTGTTTAACCAAACTTATTTAACATCTCATTCCAAAAGTCCATTTATGATTGATTTACCATGATATTTGCCCGCCTCACACACATGCAGACGCGCGCGCGCGCACAAACATACACACAACACACGAATTGGATCGAATAACCACAACAGCAACCACAACCGCACTACAACCGCACAAAAATTCACAACCGCAACCGCAACCACATTTCTAGAAGTCTTCACAACCGCAACCGCAAACCGCCGTTCCATAAGTGCGGTTGAGTGTGAAAGCTTAGTATAGATAGTATGCACGTAACGTCATGATCAAGTGATAAACAATAAAACAACAAAAACAACAACAAACAACAAAGCGACTCTGGCCGTGAAGCTGGCCGAGGAACCCGGGGAAAAAGTTTACTTCCATGGTAATTTATCCCCTACCAAATACATTTATGGTAATGCACTTTGCGCATAATATATTTTTTATTAATTTGACCTATTCTTTCATAATAGTTATTTAAGTTTAGATATACTTCATTATTGACAGTACATATAATTACCGCTATTTGTGTGTTGCAAAACTTGTGTTCAACATATGGTATCTAGTATAATTACTGTATGTACCAAAGTGTGGCTAAATCGCACTATAACGTAATATTCCAGTTAAGAATTACACATTTTTCCTAGTATATGATAAACCGCAACCCCAACCGCGGTTGTCATAAGTCTGATAACCGCAACCGAGGTTGTAGAAATTCGACAATCGCAAACACAACCGCAACCGCGGTTGTGAAAAACCAACCACTCGATCACTAAAGCGGGTATCACACGAGGCGTTTCGTCGGACTGTTTCGTCGAACCAAACATGCATTTGGCTGGACCTGTTCGTCGAACACTGACAAAACCCTATCACACGGTTGGGCCACCGCTTCACCCAACAATAACAACAAAGATGAAGCGATGACAGCGAGAGGCGCGGAGATTTGTTAATGTTTTAACTTTAGGGGCATATATATACGTAGCTACTGGTGATGAAAAGGGAGGAGGTGATTGTTAGAAGAAAACAGCGACAGATGAAGACGCGTTCATGTGAGCTAAATGGGTTATAGTGGACGAGAACTGCGCGCCGGTTAGGTTAAGTCGTTAGGTTAATATTCCCGTCCAGGGGGTCGAAGGGGACGGAGCCACTCCCGTTAGAAGGTTAGGTTCGGTTAGGTTAGGGTAATAATTTCATCCCAGCAGGGCGTAGCAGAGCCCAAAAGCGAGTGGCGGGCGACCGCCGCCACTGTTACCTGTGGCCACCGAAACCTGTGGCGGGCGGCCCGCCCGCCCGCCCAATTGCCCAATGGCCCAAAACCACACGCCCAATTGTGTAAGCAATTTCGGTTCCTAGTGTGAAATAATACCATATGTAGTCAGTGTCTCAGGAAAGGACCGCGCAGTCCTCGCCATTTACCGGATCTTGATATTACAGGTGGCCCCGTATGTACTGGTTAGCACGCTCGGCTCACAACCGAGAAGTCCCGGGTTCGATCCCCGGGCGGAGCGAAGACAGACAGGCGGTCTTCTTAAAACCCGAGCCCCTGTCCACCCAGCAGTGAATGGGTACCGGGTGTTAGCCGGGGGTTTGTGACCCCCCTCCGGGGTGGTGGCTTCGGCCAACACTAAGCCCGAGCGGTAGATCACTATGGCTCTGAGGAATTATCCTCTAAACAAAACAAACAAACACCACATTCTCTCCAAACTCTTTCCCTGTCTCAATCATCCGTCCCCTTGTCTCACCAGTCATCACACAGTCCCAGCAGCAATAACAGCCATTCTCTTCCTGTCCTTTCAACCACCTCATTCATTCACATCCCATTTCAGTGAAAACCACACGCATCATTTTCATTTTCTCCCCGTATACTTCTCAGATCTCATATTTACTAGTAATCATTCTACGCAAACACATCAAATCAGCTTCATATTTCTGAAAATCTATCACATATAATATAGACTGATCTGTATTAATTTTACTGTAACGTATTATATGATGGTGTTCATTTCAAATGCTTAATAATTTGCTAAAACTATTTATAACTTACAGAAAAAGTATAGACTTATTTTGACCCCAGAGTATGTTCGACGTATGTGCAACATTTTGTATAATTTCACAAAATCATTTCGTCGAACATGTTCGGTGAAATGACCCTCGAAGTTCGACCAAACAGTCCAATCAAATGGCAAGTTCGACGAAACAGTCCGACGAAACGCACCGTGTGATAGCCGCTTTAAAGCGGGTATCACACGAGGCGTTTCGTCGGACTGTTTCGTCGAACCAAACAAGCATTTAGTTGGACCTGTTCGTCGAACACTGGCAACACATCTAGCACACGGTTGGGCCAACCGCTTCACCCAACAATAACAAACAAAGATGAAGCGATGACAGCGAGAGGCGTGGAAATTTGTTGTTAATGTTTTAACTTTAGGGGCATATATATACGAAGCTACTGGTGATGAAAAGGGAGGAGGTGATTGTTAGAAGAGAACAGCGACAGATGAAGACGCGTTCATGTGGGCTAAATGAGTTATAGTGGACGAGAACTGCGCGCCGGTTAGGTTAAGTTTCGGTTAGTTTAATATTCCCGTCAGGGAGTCGAAGGGGACGGAGCCACTCCCGTTAGAAGGTTAGGTTCGGTTAGGTTAGGGTAATAATTTCATCCCAGCAGGGCGTGGCAGAGCCCAAAAGCGAGTGGCGGGCGGGCGGGCGGGCGGGCGGCCGCCGGCCACTGTTACCTGTGGCCACCTAAACCTGTGGCGGGCGAAAAATTGCCCAATGGCCCAAAACCACACGCCCAATTGTGTAAGCAATTTCGGTCCTGGTGTGAAATAATACCATATGTAGTCAGTGTCTCAGAAAAGGACCGCGCAGTCCTCGTCCATTTACCGGATCTTGATATTACAGGTGGCCCCGTAGTGTAGTGGTTAGCACGCACGGCTCACAACCGAGAAGTCCCGGGTTCGATCCCCGGGCGGAGCGAAGACAGATGGGTGATCTTTCTTAAAACTCGAGCCCCTGTCCACCCAGCAGTGTATGGGTACCGGGTGTTAGGGTTTGTGACCCCCCTCCCGGGGTGGTGGCTTCGGCCAACACTAAGCCCGAGCGGTAGATCACTATGGCTGAGGAATTATCCTCTAAACAAACAAACAAACACCACATTCTCTCAAACTCTTTCCGTCTCAATCATCCGTCCCCTTGTCTCACCAGTCATCACACAGTCCCAGCAGCAATAACAGCCATTCTCTTCCTGTCCTTTCAACCACCTCATTCATTTCACATCCCATTTCAATGAAAACCACACGCATCGTTTCCATTCTCTCCCCGTTATACTTTTCAGAGCTCATATTCTACTAGTAATCATTTTACCGCAAACACATCAAATCAGCTTCATATTTCTGAAAATCTATCACATATATAATATAGACCGATCTGTATTAATTTTACTTTAACGTATTATATGATGGTGTTCATTTCAATGCTTAATAATTGCTAAAACTATTTATAACTTACAGAAAAAGTATAGACTTATTTTGACCCCAGAGTATGTTCGACGTATGTGCAACATTTTGTATAATTTCACAAAACCATTTCATCGAACATGTTCGGTGAAATAACCCTCGAAGTTCGACCAAACAGTCCAACCAAATGGCAAGTTCGACGAAACAGTCCGACGAAACGCACCGTGTGATAGCCGCTTAACACACACACACACACACGCATACACACACACCGCCTGAACGGCTCAGTGGGTTGGGGCGTCCGGCACCATTCTCTGGTTCGACGTTTAACCCCCGGCCCCGCTCATACATAGTCTAGGGCCCAAGGGCTGAAAAAATTATTGTCGTGGTACCCATGCGGTAACAGCTTCATAATATACCATCTGAAATGAAAATTTGTCTACTTTTCGAATCTGGCAATGAAAATTTCGAAATCGTGTAGCTTCATGGTGATTTTTTAGTTACCATTACAACCACATTACATATTTCAGACCAACATGTTTAGTCTAGTAGTAAAGTGGACCCCACGTGCACCCCTTGGACAATCTAATGAGACCTACTTTTTTAGATGCACAAATATGTCTAGAAAACAAAAATCAATGTTAACACTGTCAACTAATGTCCCATGGGGTTATACTTATAAGTAGAGTGGGTATGTATGGGTCAATAATTTCCAACGTGTAGATTGTAGACAGAAGATATATTGCTCAGCAGGAACAGTGGAGTACAGGAATGTAGCCATCACCATGGGCTAGAAGATGGGGACGGCCACGAGGCCGCCCACGAGACGAGCGCGGATATGACCTCCAAGATGCGCGGGAGAGAGTGACTGACTAAGCGGGAGTGAGAGGGAGGTCACGTGTACAACCCTATTTATATGAGAGGTCAAAGGGCGAGTTGCCATAAAGAGTGTTGCCTTAAATATCCTACCAACACAGTACAGTACATAGGGAAGGTTTTAAGCCCACTTGTGAGATGATCCGATCACTTTTTCTTTTTCTTTTTTTAGCAACCTATTAGCGATAATTGTGAAAAAAAGTGGGTTGCAAGAATTGAGGAAACCTTGATGTAGGGTGATGGGTAATGGGTGAGTGAATGGGTGGGGTAATGGGTGTGGGGGGATGGGTGATGGGTGAGGGAATAGATGGGGGGTGATGGGTAATGGGTGAGTGAATGGGTGTGTGGTGATGGGTAATGGGTGAGTGAATGGGTGGGGGGTGATGGGTAATGGGTGAATGAATGGGTGGGGGGTGATGGGTAATGGGTGAGTGAATGGGTTGGGGGTGATGTGAATGGGTTGGCGTTAATACATACATTTCTACATCCATGATTTCAGGAAAGTTAGAAGGGGCTATCTGGAGAGTCTGTGTTTGGTGGGCCTTGGCCACCAAACACAGGTGGTGGGCCGAAGGCCCACCAATAGCCCTCCGCAGGAGCTAGCCAAAAAGTCCGCCCGGAGGGCGGCTTTGCGGCTAGTATATATATATATATAAGCAGCTTCACACCACTAGATTGCGGGCAGTGGATGCCGATCCTCCCATTGACGAAACCGAACCCTGTCTTGACGAAGTCAGAGAGGCTGTAGCAAAGTTGAGGGGTGGAAAGGGAGCTGTTGTCTGTAATATCAGTGCGGATTTCTTTAAAGCTGGGAGTGAGGCCATGATTCGCGGGTTGCATACTGTCTTGACTGCCGTGTGGCAATCATGTACCTTTCCTTCTGACTGGAAAAGAGAGCTGGTCATCCCTATCTGGATAAGGAAAGGAGACCGTCGGGACTGCAACAATTACCACGGCATTACACTGCTTAGCGTGCCAGGCAAGGTGGTGCTTGCCCATCTATTGCTGCTTGGGATCCGCAGTCATCTGCTGAAGCATCAGAGACCCGAGCACTGCAGTCTGTGTTCACGTTGT
This sequence comes from Chionoecetes opilio, assembly GCA_016584305.1. Classification (NCBI taxonomy): domain Eukaryota; kingdom Metazoa; phylum Arthropoda; class Malacostraca; order Decapoda; family Majidae; genus Chionoecetes; species Chionoecetes opilio. The sequence continues at coordinate 11,696 of JACEEZ010021598.1, forward strand.
TGAGTCAACAACGGACCGTATCCTAGCGCTTCGTGTCCTGGTGGAACACCGACGTGATTTTCGACAGGGGATGCTTGCAGCCTATGTTGATCTCAATAAAGCGTTTGATTCAGTGCATCGTGAGTCACTTTGGGATCTTCTGCGACTTTGCGGGATTCCTGCAAGGACTATTGGTTTAATGACTGGTCTGTACTCTGGGACTGAGAGTGCTGTGAAGTGTGGGGGAGGTGTATCCAGCTTATTTCCTGTTCATACAGGAGTGAGGCAAGGGGGGTCCTTGCCCCATCAATATTCAACACTTGTATGGACTGGGTATTGGACGAAGTTTTTAGATCAAAGTGACTGTGGAGCATCCCTCGGCAACACCAAGATACCTGATCTTGTTTTTGCCTATGATGCAGTAATCTTTGCTGAGTCACTGGAGGTCCTGGTGAGGGCTCTCGAGGCGATGCACGAGGAGGCAAAGCCTTTGGGACTTGAGTTCTCTTGGCTCAAGAGTCAAAACCAAGGTCCAGGTGTTTGGAGGCTTACTAGATGAAACAGTACAGTCTATTCATGCGTGGGGTGAGGACACTAAAAAAACTTGGAAGTTCTTCTTGGTACACAGCCATAATGACGGTGGGTCACGTCAAGTCCTACGGCCGATTGGCATAGCCCACGGTGTTTTTGGACTCGCTCAGCAGGAATATTTGGGGTTGTCGGTATCTGTGCAGCAGGACAAAGATCCGGCTCTTGAAGTCGCTTGTGATCCCTGTCTTACTCTAAGGTTGTGAGACATGGACACAAAATAACGACTTGAAGAGGCGAATCGATGCCTTTGGTAATAAGTGTCTTCGCAGAATCATGGGGTATCGCTGGGATGATTACGTGTCAAACCAGCGTTAGCACCGTGAGACTGAATCGAGGCCTATTACCTCAAAAGTCCGTCAGCGCCAACTTCGGTTATATGGGGATGTGGCACGCTACCCTGAAACTGATCCCTCCCACCTGGTTGTATCTGTAAGAGACAATCCGGCGTGGAGGAGACCAAGGGGGCGACCACAAGGCTCGTGGCTGGGGCAAGTTGATGCTTCTTGTCGAGAGTTGCCTGGTGTGGGAAGGGAGCCTGCATGGGGGCTCGCGCGAGGTGACCTCTAGGAGTGGCGTCCCTAGGGTGGGGGAGGCGACGCGCTACCCCGGCGTATGCCTCCAACTATATATATATAATATAAAAATATATATATATATATATATATATATATATATATATTATATATATATATATATAATATATTATCATTAAAAGTGATACTAGGTTCAGCGTTTATTATCTTTTTCAACATATTCTCTCTTCGTCTTAAAAGTGTCTTGCTGGTCATTTTGCAGCAAAATGACCAGCTACGGCGAAGTCCATAAAAATTTATCACTAAGAGAAGAAGACACTCCTAAGACAAAGAGAAAATATCTTGAAAAAGATAAAACGCTGAACTAGCTATCACTTTTAACGAGATCTGTCTCAGAAAATCTCCTGCCTGTATATTATACATATATTATATTTTATATATATATACGTATATATATACATATATTATATATTTTATTATATATATATATACTATATATATACATTTTATATATATTATATATATATATACGTATATATTTTACATATATATATATATATATATATATATACGTATATATATACATATATATAAAATATTAAAATACGTATATATATACATATATATATATATATATATACGTATATATATACATATATAATATTTTATATATTTAATTATATATATATATATTATTTATATTATATTATAAAATATTAATTAATATTTTTTATTTTTTTTATACCCTTTTTTTATTATACCCCCCCTTTTAAAATTTTATTTTTTTACTTTTTTTATATAATTTATATAACTATTATATTTTTTTATAAAATTTATATTTTTTTAAAATTTTTTATATATATTTATAAAATAAATTTTTATTTATTTAAACCCTTTTTTATATATTAAATTTATTATATTATTTATATAATATATATTATATTTATTTTTTTATTTCTATAATCTTTATATATATATTTTTAATTTTAAAATTTTTTATTTTTTTCTATTTTATTTTTTTTTTTTATATTTTTAAAATTTTAATATTTAAATTATTTTATATTTTTATCTAATTCATATATTATTTTTTTATAAACGTATATATCATTTATATTATATAATTTTTCTTTTTTAATTTTTTTTTTTTTCTTCTTATTAAAAAATCTTATTTTTATATTTTAAAATTTATTATAATAAACCCCCTTTTCCCAAAACCCCGGGTTTATCTTTTCTTATAAATTAAAACTTTATAATAAATTATAATATAAAAAAATTTTTTATAATATTTTATATAAATTTAAAAATTTTTTATAATTTATTTTTATAATAATAAATTTCTATTTCCCCTATTATATATTTAAAATATTTTTATATTATAATTTATATATACTATATATAAATTTAAATATTTAAATATATTTATCAAATTTTTTAAAAAAATATCTATTAAATTATTTCTATAAAATATTAATTTTTATATATTTTTAATATAAATTTTCCCTATATTTTACCTATTTATTATATTAAACATATATATAATTATACCCTTTTTTTTAATATATATTATTTATATTTATATAATATAATTTTTTAAAAATTAATATACCCTATTTTAAAATCTATATATTATATTTATCTATTAATTTAAAAACCCCCCCAAATATTTTATATTACTATTATATTTTTTATAAAATTTTTTTATTATATATATATAATAATATATTTTTTTATATATTTTTATTGTATAAATTATTTATTTAAAATATTTTATTATTATTTTAAAATATCTTTTTATATATTTTTTTTTATTTTAAAATTTTTATTTAAAAAATTTTAAAATTTTTTTTTTTAAAAATATATATTTTTTTTATTTATAATATTATTTTTTTATTAAAATTTTTTTTATATTTTGTATTTATGTTATTTATATATATATATATTTATATATAATATTTAAAATTTAATATTTTTTATTTTATTTTTTTTATATTTTATTTTATTTATATTTTATAATTTTTTATATTTATTATGTATAATTTTTTTATTATTGTATTTTTTTTTTTTTTTAAAATTTTTTTTTTATTTTTTATATTTTTAAAAAAATTTTTATATATATTTCCCTTTTTTAAAATTTATTTTTATATTTAATTTTAAAATTATTTTTTTTATTTATATATTTTATTTAAAAAATTTTTAATTTATATATATTTTTTATTTATATTTTTATTTTTTATTTTTTTTTTTTTTAAAATTTTTTTTATTAAATTTTTTTATTTTCTTAATTTTATTCTATTTATCTTTATTTTATATTTCTTGTTATTTTATCTTTTTTATTTTTTTATATTTTTTGTATTTTTATTTATTATTTTTTTTTTATTTTTTTTTTTTTTTATTTTTTTTTATCTATGTTTTTTTTTATTTATTATATGTATTATTTTTAAAAATTTCTTTTTTATTATTTAAAATTTTTTTTTTTTTATATTTTTCTTTTATATATTTTTTTATAATTTTAATTTTTTTTATATTTTATTATTTTTTTATATATATATATATACGTATTTCCGGCGCTAAGACCACCTATTTTACAAGGAGGTTTTGAAAAAAAATAATATTGGTTTTTTTTGAGGTTTTTTTTCTTTTCTTTTTAGCAAAATTTTAAAAAAAAAAAAAAAAAAAGGATTTGTGGGGGAAAGCTAATGATTATGGCATGTACCTAATAAAATATTCCAGTGCATGAATGTGAATAAAAAAATTATCTACTTAAATGTAAAGGGGAAAATGACAGGGTCCCAAAATGGGTCATAATATTTGCAGGTCCCCCACGAATTGATATTCTAAATTTTGCTCCCTAGACATATAGTTTTAGATTTAAATTTTGTGGGTATCCCTTTGTTGTTTTTTCGCTATGTTTTTAAACTTTGTAAAAATTTGCAGTATAGTTTTTGATTTTTAATTTTGGTGGGGGTTTTCAAAAGTCCTGGACTTTTATTACACACGTGTAGCTTTCTTCATTCTGAGTATTTTGACCCCCATTTCCAATGGCCCAAATTGAATAAAAAGGGGCATTACACTTTTGTCCGAAAATCTACTGTTACTCAGCCAGAAATTTAAGTTGGGTTAAAATCGTTAGGTTAGGTTTCTAGGTTTACTTATTTTCCCGGGGCGGCCATGGCAGCCCCTTTTGGCCCGAAACGAGTGCACCGGGGTTTTAGCCATTTTTTCTCTCTATTTAAATTTTTTTTAGGTCTTGCCCCGTTTTCTCACGGTCCCCATCAGGGAATCCCTGACGGGCCGTGGGGGGGGAAAGGGGGTGAGTCCCGGAGGCTCCCGCGCACTCGTTTCGGCCCCCCGGTCTTTCCATGGAAAGCCAGTACGTTCCCTCCCGGCCCGTCAGATCTGATGGGTCCCTCACGTTTCTCACGTTCTGTCAAGGTCTGACACGTTTTTCAGTTTTGGGCAAGGCCTTTTTTTTTACGGATGAAACGTATATAAATTATACTATATTTTATAATATAATTATATATATTAAATATATATATAAATATATATAAAATATATTATATATATTAATATTTTTTTAAGTAAAATATATATAATAATATAAATATATTATATATATAATATATATATATATATATATATTTATAATAAAATATATATATAATATATATATATATTATTATATAATATATATATATATTATATAATTGATTTTCTTATTTGGTACTCTTTATGTTTCGGGTGACAAAAACCCCTCGTCATACTTGGGGTTGTTTTTTTGCAACGTTTTGCCCAAGGGAAATTGGCTCATCAGGCTAAAAAAAGTTAAAAATTTAAAATATTGTAATGCTAAAAGCGAACATCTAAAAAATTAATTCTAAGAAACAATAAAATATTCCTATATTATCTAAAATTACTAACTAATAAATAAAATATAATTTGTACCTAACGGACCTTGGTGTGTATGCTGTCTGAGTTGGTAGAGGACTGAATGAACACTAGTTTCGTGGGTAACATTTCAGCTTGTGTGGGGCGATCGAACCGAGAGTCGGGCAATCGAAACAGTGGTAGTCATTTGAGTATATGTAGTTGGTGTGAAATGACTTGGTTATTAAGATCAGGGGACAAATGCTTGATGTGTATAGCTTCTAATAATTTAGTGTCACTAGGGTAGTGTGCCTTGGATAGGATACTAAAGTCATTCGTAGAAAAAGGGTGATCTAAATCATGTGAGTGTGAGCGGATTGCAGATTGCGAAGGTGAAGAAATGGGTCGACCAGTACGTGCAGAAACACCTTTATGCTCAGAAAGCCTAAGGGTTAGATTCCTTGTCGTCTCGCCGACGTATCTAGCGTTACAGCTAGAACATTTGAATTCGTAAATTATGTTAGAAATAAGGGCTTTAGGTATAGAGTCTTTATATTTTAAATGAGTTCTTAAGGTAAATGAATTAGTAAAAATAAATTAAAATTTTGAGTTAGGAAGATGTGACTTAAGTAGATCATTGAGTTTTTTCCGAATGGTGTAACTGAGATGGCCGTAAAATGGGAGTTTAACATAGTGTGTGTCTAATATGGGTTCGGGTTCGTTCGACTCTGGGTTGAACTTTTTATCTAAGAACTTTGAAATGATTGTTTCAATTAATTTGAGGAGGTAGCCATTGTTTTGGAAAAAATTAGTAAGGAATTTGATCTCATTATCAAAGGAAAACCAATTAGATGAGAAACTATAGCATTTGTGTATTAGGGTCTTAATAGTATTGATTTTAAAAAGGTTAGGGATAAATGAAACATATTGAGTTCCTAAGCCAGTGAAAGTAGGTTTTCTATAGACTGAGGTGGTAAGGTAATTATTTTTACGAGTAACTAAGATATCTAAAAATGGTAGTGATGATTGTTTTTCAATTTCATATGTGAACTTAATGTTTGGGTGCTGAGAATTAAGGTACTTCAGAAATAAGGGAATGTGCTCGGTATTTTTAAAAAGTAAAAAAGTGTCGTCTACATATCGTTTATAATAAAAAGGTTTAAAATGCTTAGGACAGTTAGACAGCCACATGTCCTCATGGTGACATAAAAAAGCATTAGCAAATGAAGGACCCAGGCACGATCCCATGGAAACACCATCAGTTTGGACATAACGTTTTTTGTTAAATATAAATGGAGAATCTTTTATAGCTAAAGTTAATAAATCAGAGAATTTTTTTTTTGTGTAATTAAGAAAAATGGCTCGAGAAGAGCCTAGTGGCTCTTCTCCTGGTGTCCTTTATGGATTACCAAAAACACTTAAAATAGGTAACCCCTTACGTCCTATTCTTAGTACTATAGGCACCTTTAACTATAACTAGCAAAATATTCGTCCGATAATTGACCCATTAACTAGTAATGAACACACGATTAAGAACTCCTTTGAATTTGCACATGAATTAAAAGCACATAACGTAACAACGCGTAAGGCTAGTTTGCCCATCAATCACTATTTACAAATATTCCATTAGAGAGACTATTGAAAATCACTATAATTATTTCATAGAGCTACCATTTTTCTTAATTACACAAAAAAAAAATTCTCTGATTTATTAACTTAAGTTATAAAAGATTCTCCATTTATATTTAACAAAAAACTTTATGTCCAAACTGATGGTGTTTCCATGGGATCGTGCCTGGGTCCTTCATTTGCTAATGCTTTTTTATGTCACCATGAGGACATGTGGCTGTCTAACTGTCCTAAGCATTTTAAACCTTTTTATTATAAACGATATGTAGACGACACTTTTTTACTTTTTAAAAATACCGAGCACATTCCCTTATTTCTGAAGTACCTTAATTCTCAGCACCCAAACATTAAGTTCACATATGAAATTGAAAAACAATCATCACTACCATTTTTAGATATCCTAGTTACTCGTAAAAATAATTACCTTACCACCTCAGTCTATAGAAAACCTACTTTCACTGGCTTAGGAACTCAATATGTTTCATTTATCCCTAACCTTTTTAAAATCAATACTATTAAGACCCTACTACACAGATGCTATAGTTTCTCATCTAATTGGTTTTCCTTTGATAATGAGATCAAATTCCTTACTAATTTTTTCCAAAACAATGGCTACCCCCTCAAATTAATTGAAACAATCATTTCAAAGTTCTTAGATAAAAAGTTCAACCCAGAGTCGAACGAACCCGAACCCATATTAGACACACACTATGTTAAACTCCCATTTTACGGCCATCTCAGTTACACCATTCGAAAAAAACTCAATGATCTACTTAAGTCACATCTTCCTAACTCAAAATTTTAATTTATTTTTACTAATTCATTTACCTTAAGAACTCATTTAAAATATAAAGACTCTATACCTAAAGCCCTTATTTCTAACATAATTTACGAATTCAAATGTTCTAGCTGTACGCTAGATACGTCGGCGAGACGACAAGGAATCTAACCCTTAGGCTTTCTGAGCATAAAGGTGTTTCTGCACGTACTGGTCGACCCATTTCTTCACCTTCGCAATCTGCAATCCGCTCACACTCACATGATTTAGATCACCCTTTTTCTATGAATGACTTTAGTATCCTATCCAAGGCACACTACCCTAGTGACACTAAATTATTAGAAGCTATACACATCAAGCATTTGTCCCCTGATCTTAATAACCAAGTCATTTCACACCAACTACATATACTCAAATGACTACCACTGTTTCGATTGCCCGACTCTCGGTTCGATCGCCCCACACAAGCTGAAATGTTACCCACGAAACTAGTGTTCATTCAGTCCTCTACCAACTCAGACAGCATACACACCAAGGTCCGTTAGGTACAAATTATATTTTATTTATTAGTTAGTAATTTTAGATAATATAGGAATATTTTATTGTTTCTTAGAATTAATTTTTTAGATGTTCGCTTTTTAGCATTACAATATATAAATTTTTTAACTATTTTTAGCCTGATGATGCCAAGTGCCTTGGCGAAACGTTGCGCATAAACAACCCCAAGTATGACGAGTGTCTTTGTCACCCTGAAACATATATATATATATATATATATATATATATATATATATATATATATGCGTATATATATATACGTATATACGCGTATATATATATATATATATATATATATATATATATGCTATATATATATATATACGTATACGCGTATATATATATATATATATATATATATAATATGCGTATATATATATATACGTATATACGCTATATATATATAAAATATAATATTATATATATATAATATATATATATAGTTGCAATAATATTATATATATATATATATTATAGTCATATATAATCGAATTAATAGTATATATATATCTATATTATATATATATATATATATAATATATATATATATATATATATATATATCACAATTACAAATACACATGTAAATGTGCAGCGGCCTGTGCACAAGACTTTCTACTCATTCTCATCCCTATTATGTCCTTCGTAATGCGAGAGTTAATCAGTATCTTTTCTCTTTCGTCCCTTTTACTGGTAAACTTCCGAACCCTCTTCTTACTTCTATTTTCCCACCTTCCTACGACTTAAATCTTTTCAAGAGAGGAGTGACAAGACACCTTCCGATCTAAATTTGTCCCCCCCAATTAAAGGGGGCCCTTTTTTTCCAGACTGTCTTTTTTATAGGGACTTGCAACTAAGCGGGCTTTTTGTTACATCTTTATTTTGCCCTTGACTAGTCCTTTATGATGTAAAAATTGATAAATAAATAAATACAACACATTCATGACCTCACACATCTGATGTACACAATGACAGGTAAACACTTACCGGGATTTGGCAGCACGTGACAGCAGGAAATTATCCACACGGGCAATCATTTCAACCGTCGGGGCTCCACTGCTCGTGCCCGAATAACGTGCCTGTGCGAGCGACCAGTATACAATAGATGCCAGACACTACTGAGCTTCCTTCCGTAGATTGGATCAGATTTTGGGGATACTGAACAGCCCTTGGGGAGAGGTCGTGTTTTGACAAGATACATAATTGAAGTTCAAGGTGTATGAATTATTTGTTTGTATTGGACATGAACTTCACTGATGAATATCATTATCAACCAATTGGAAATTCCTGATGGTATATCAAGCAATGATAGAATAATATATTCCTTAATATGCAGAAAGAACATGAAAATTGTGTTTGTTTATTCCCTATTGACCCTCTGTCATCTTCATCATTATCACCAAAAACAGCAGCGGCCATGACCTTCCTCAACGCATTAACTCTAACTATTATGTAAATCTAATTAAATGATATTGAAGAATGACAGAAGGCAGCACATGATTTATTTTGGTTGAACAGCATTCTACGCAGCATGTGGGATGACTTCTACTTCCTAAAGTACTATTTATTTTGTTGAAGCGGATTAAATTACCAGTATTAGATTACATACAACGCTTTGGTATTAGTTGTACTTTCCTACAAAAACATTAGAATGGATATAGATATTTAAGATATTTGCTTCAAATATGATTTATTAACAAAATCTGAATAAAAGGATATAAAGTCCTTACAATTGGGTTGCATTACATATCTATTTGTTACATATTGTTCAGATTGGACTCACAAACAATCGCATGAAAATTATTGCCTCTAGTAAGAGATACAGTTATGTGCTTAACAATTGAGGGATATGGAGATAGCAGGACGAAGATTATACTGAAAACAAAAAACCAAACAAGAGTAAATCATATCGTTATAAAAATTGATAATAATCTCTCTTAACTCTCTCTCTCTCTCTCGCTCTCTCTCTCGCTCTCTCTCCTCTCTCTCTCTTCTCTCTCTCTCCTCTCTCTCTCTCTCTCTCTCTCTCTCTCTCTCTCTCTCTCTCTCTCTCTCTCTTCTCTCTCTCTCTCTCTCTCTCTCTCTCCTCTCTCTCTCTCTCTCTCTCTCTCCTCTCTCTTCCTCTCCTCTCTCTCTCCTCCTACTCTTCTCTCCTCTCTCCTCTCCTTCTCTCTCTCTCTCTCTCTCTCTCTCTCTCTGTCCTATATTCTCTCTTGACAAACATTCTCTCATTCTTTCCAATAGAAATCTTTCACCCCAAACCTTCAAATTCTCCTCGCCCATCCATTTTTCCACTCTTCCAACCCTCTCCTCTCTTTCTAGCTCGGTCCCAATCTCTTCTTGCAGTCTTCATGACACCATCTCTCCCCTATATCTTCTGAACTTCTGCCATCTTCTCATTTCCATCCCATCTCTCTTTCCTCAACTTCTTCGTCTCTTCTATTTTCTCGTTCCTCTTTTTAGTTCCAAAACTTACCTTTATCTCTCTTCGGTCTTCCCCCTTCTATTCTCAATTTTGACTATCTTGAGTACTCATAGCCCTATATCACTGATCTATTTTTTGCCGATGATCATTATCTTTGCTCTTCGCTGAGTCCTGGTCGAATGTGATGCTCTCCGGCGCTCTCCTAGGACGCAAAGTCTTTGGACTTGAGTCCTCCTGCTTAAGACCCAATCCAGTGTTTGAGTCTTACTAGATGCAAACATACATCTGTTCATGTCATTTGCAGCGACGAAATTGAGATCTTGGAAAGTTTTACATACCTTGGTAGCGTAGTCCATAATGACGGGGGTCACGTCAAGAAGTCTTATGGCGGATTGGCATAGCCCACGGTGTTATGGACTCGCTCAGCCCGAGTATTTAGCGTTGTCGATACCTGTGCAGGAGGACACAGATCCTGATCTTCAAGTCGCTTGTGATCCCTGTCTTAGTATATGGTTGTGAGACATGGACACTAAATAGCGACTTGAAGAGGTGAATCGATTCCTTTGGTAATAAGTTTTTGCAGAATCATGGGGTATCGCTGGGATGATTACGTGTCAAATCAGCGATTGCACCGTGAGACTGAATCGAGGCCTATTACCTGCATAGTCCGTCAGCGCCAACTTCGGCTATATTGGCATGTGGCACGCTACCCTGAAACCGATCCTTCCCACCTGGTTGTATCTGTAAGAGACAATCCGGCGTGGAGGACGCCAAGTGGGCGCCCACAAGGCTCGTGGCTGGTGCATGTTGATGTTTCCTGTCGATAGTTGCTTGGTATGGGAAGGGAGCCTGCATGGGAACTCGCGCGTGGTGACCCCCGGGAGTGGCGTCGTAGGGTGGGCGAGGCGACGCGCCCCTCGCCGTATGTCCCTAATGATTGATTGATTGACATGAGTATGGGTAGGATCCACTCATACAGCTCTCCTAAATAGGGCTGAGTCAAAAGCTTTTCGTCTCATCAACTCCCCTCCTCTGACTGACTGTCTTCAATCTTTAAATCACCGACGCAATGTTGCTTCTCTTGCTCTCTTCTACCGTTATTTTCATGCTCACTGCTCTTCTGAACTTGCTAAATGCATGCCTCCCCCCCTCCCGCGGCCATTGCTGCACAAGACTTTCTATTCATTCTCATCCCTATTCTGTCCATCCTCCTAGGACCTAATGCAAGAGTTAATCAGTATATATCTTTACTCTTTCATCCCTTTCACTGGTAAACTCTGGAACTCTCTTCCTGGTTCTATTTTTCCACTTTCCTATGACTTAAATCTTTTCAAAAGAAGAGTAACAAGACACCTCCCGAACTAAATTGGCTCACCCCTCTTTTTTATTTTATTCTCTTACTGTCTTCTGTATAGGGATTGGTAACTAAGCGGGCTTTGTGTTACCCATTTTTGTTGTGCCCTTGGCCAGTTCCTTGTGATGTAAAAAAAAAAATAATAATAAAAATTATGACATTTTTAATTCTGTCGTACTTCTATCCCTTGCGAGTGGGAACGAGGCGAAACTTTGTCCTTTTCTCTTAGTCCTACTTATCAAAGTTATAAAAAAATCTCCTATTCCTGTCAGATTTATTACGATTTTATGGAACTAGGAATCGCATGTCTATATAATTTGCGTGTCATCAGTGATGTTGCCTTACTTTACTTACTTTACTTGAATGACACGTACGGTACACTTCTAGCCAGTTATTAAGTGTCGTTTATAGTATACGACCTATTTAGAAGAAAACATCTAGCATTATGATGCCCATCATTAGTAGCAAAAATATAGCATTTTTAGTAATATAATAGAAGTAACTTATATATCGTACGAAACATTTCCTATGGTAACACTTGCTCTATTGAAACAAAAAGCTAAAATGGCGTGATATAGCAATGAAAACTCGACAAGAAAAAAAATACCCAGAAAAGTTACACATGACATCATGGTTCAAGATACANAGACAGAGAGAGAGAAGAGAGAGAGAGAGGAGAGAGAGGAGAGAGAGAGGAGAGAGAGAGAGAGAGAGAGAGAGAGAGAGAGAAGAGAGAGAGAGAGAGAGAGAGAGAGAAAAAAAATAAAGAAAGAACGAGAGTGTATGTGTGTGTGCGTACGTGCGTGTGTGTGTATGTGTGTCGGGGGGTGCGTGCATTACCTACCGTAGATAACAGTGAAGTCGCCACCTACAGTGAAGTCGCCAGGCGCCAAATATTACGAATTATAGCATCACTACTGAATTTTATGTGCCACTGAAGATGTTACACAGTAGTTTATATCATGGCTGTATAATCTACCCTGTTTCAGCGTTGTTTTATGCTTTGTAGCTGCAAGTATAACTGTTGCGCATTTTGCTTCTCACGTTTTTCTTCGCGCGATGACAGACAGTAAACAATAGCCTTTCGGGCGACAGGACACAAGACTTGCCAGATCTTTCAAACTTGAATAGAATTTATTTGCACGTTGGCAGAGGAATTTTTATATATCCAAGCATCTTCCGCAGCTAATATATATAGAGACTTGTTTTACTTTACCTCTAATTTCCCTGAATTCCCCAGAGTGGCGACTCAACTGTTGGGTTAAAATACTAGCTGGCGACTTTACTGTAGTAGGTATAGTGAGGTCGCCACTCGGTTTTATTTTTGTAATTTGTTCATTTATAGCCCTAATATGACACAGATGAAGACACAAAATGACACAGAGTTTCCAGATAGACCCTTTTAACTTTCCTGAAATCATGGATGTAGAAATGTAAGTATTAACGCCACCACACGTCTGTAAATAACAAAGAAACGTAGAACTGGCGACTTCACTGTTATCTACGGTAGTTATATTTACCTTGTTGAAGCATACACGGCCTGTGCTATACTCGTGCAGTCTTGTCTCCGTATCTATATTTATATAGATGT